>PITA01003061.1:21349-146736 GCA_004023965.1 Spilogale gracilis | reverse complement strand
AAATTTCCTACTGGAGTTTATTTAAAATTAAAAAGGCAAAAAAAAAGACCAAATGATCATGCTAAATTTCCAGGAAAAAAATATATCCTAAGATAACAACTCTTTTAGGAAATCATAGTGGAAGATAATGTGTAAAGTTGGTATAACAAGAAGAAACTTTTTATGAGGGTGGGCATCACCCATACTTCTCCAAAAATGCAACTCTGGATGAAAAAGTAATATTCCTGGGCTATGGAAAGAATTTTTCTCCAGAAAAATTAAAGCAATAACTCATTAAATATGTATTATTCAATCTATAACCATTATTTTTGTTAATTATAAAGAATAAAGTGACACTTTTTTCAGTTGAAACTTGTTAAAAATCAAGTCAGAGCACCAGAATCTCTAAATAAATATACTGCCTTCCAAGTCCATATGGATGTCAGCTTCCAAGTCAACCTAATTCCTGTTGTTTATTACAACAGTTGTTCTCCAGAAGCCACCTTTGTCCCCCACCAGTCGGTAAGAGAAAGATGGAGGGATAGGTAATCGGCTACAGTAAGTAGGTGTAAGGTGCTGAGTGACCACACCAAATAACTTATAAGGTTAGGTTTCTGAGGGAATAGGTGGGATCTGGGGACTGGTGGTATTTTGCTAAAGAAATGAAGAGCTGGTGGCGCCTGGGTGGCTCAGTTGGTTAAGCGACTGCCTTCAGCTCAGGTCATGATCCCAGAGACCTGGGATCAAGCCCCATATCGAGCTTCCTGCTCCTTGGGAAGCCTGCTTCTCCCTCTCTCACTCCTCCTGCTTGTGTTCCCTCTCTGGCTGTGTTTCTCTCTGTCAAATAAATAAAATATTAAAAAAAAAAAGAAAGAAAGAAATGAAGAGTCACTGAAACCCTCAGAAAACAATGCTGCTGAGATGTGGAGAAAAAAGACAACTGAGAGGTTTGAGGCTGCCTTCTCAAGTCTTCCCATGCCATATGATGAAAATGGATGTCTTGGAATGTAGTAAAGATTAAGAAACTTTGCTATATTCACTTCCCTTCTCAGTAAATCCTCCTGCTCAGAAAGGGATAGAGGAGAGATTATCTGTTGCAGGAGATGGAAATTGAACCTAGGCAAGGTGGAACAGGAATATATTACCAGCAATATGTTGGTCATAAGGGTGCTAGATATGCCTCTGTGTGCCCCGTGGGAGGCACCATTTGACTTTCCCAAGACCCAGGTCATTGCAGTCATTAGAGAAATAGTTACAACTACTAGACAACAGATTATTAGACTATTAGAAACATCTTCTAGTTAGTCAAGACCTTATATATTTTTTCCATCTCTTCTCTTAGTACTACCATTTTAAGAAAGGTCAATTTTCTGAGAGCCAGATCATAACCTCGTCTTTCTCTATGTCTCCAAGTTACAACTTGAGTGTTTATTTGGCCAGGGGAGAAATGAATTTTGAATTAGATATGAAATAAAAATGTTTAAAAGAAAAATATATAGAAATGGCACAAAGAAACTGAAAAAAATATGGACTCTGGATAAGAGGTAGTTAATAGAACCACTATCCACAGGTAAAGTAAATGTGGTTGAGGGACAGTTTTTGAAACATAAATAGATTTTTTCTTGTTTATACTATTGGCAGTTGAGATGTTTCAACGAAATATATGCATATAACAATGATGCTATGTATATTCTTCCGTTAGTTTTGTGATACTCCATGCTAACCAGTTTAAGGAGCCATTAGGCTTGGTTTTTCATTCTAACTTGAAGAGAATGTCAATTAAAACAAAACAAAACAAAACAGAAAACGGGGTGCCTGGGGCGGCTCAGTCGTTAAACCTCTGCCTTCAGCTTGTGTCATGACCCTGGAGTTCCGGGATCTTGGGCTCCTTGCTCAGCGAGAAGCCTGCTTCTCCCTCTCTCACTCTGGCTGCTTGCGTTCCCTTTCTAGCTGTGTTTCTCTCTGTCAAATAAATAAATAAAATAAAATAAAACACACACATTAAGTATGCAAAATTATTTTTGAGGCAAAAACAGAGTCTTTGTTTTTAAAACCTCTAATTACTCAGGTGAGTAATACAAATCAGGAAACGTTTTACTAATTTATAGCACTATTCATAAGGCATAGAAACAATATGGGTGGGGCAGAGGGGTGGGGAAATTTACTTTTCATCCAGTGTTTTGGCCTTTCACATTCATAGTAACTGTGTTACAAATTAAAGAACCATCAGTTAAATGTTTCTGTACCTCCCATATAATTGAATGATTCGGAAAATTGTCAGGGATCTTCACATGATTGATTATTTCACTTTTAACCTTCTTGGACTTAAATATGGAGATTAAGATAGGCACTTCTATTTTATTTCTGTATTTATTATAATAACAATCAGTGGATAGGCAATAATATGCTCTGCCACCCATTCTCCACAAATAGCAATTTTCATAACTTACAAAAACATGACAATGGTTTCTGCCATAATTACTTATGCTTAAATGACTTATTTGATAAAAGATAAGAGCTAAATTAATCATAAGCTATATCGTTCTTACTTTTTTCAGTACTTCTGGTAGTATAGAGTTTAGAGATGTTGATGAGAAGGATTTTTAGCCTAATTTTAAAGTGAGAAATTATAGAATCTAAAAAAAAAAAAAAAAAAAAAGGTGATTTCTGAAATAACAATCAACATTTGAATGAAGTATTTTGGTATCATTCCTCTTTTTTGAGATCATAGAACTAAATACACTGAAAGCTTACATTAGAGAATATAATGTCTAAATATGATGATTTACTTTTCCAGGTAATTTGTCATTTTCCTTTATATCAAAGGATATAAGCAAGGATTTTAATTTTAAAATGATGTTAATAACATTCCTTACAATCTGTCACTGCTCTCAAGCACTATAATAAATAATTACATACATATTTCACATTTAGAGTAGGAACACTTTTATAATCTTGGAGCACTTATTATTATTTGTGTTTATCACCAAGGAATTGTAATACTTCCATGTGAATCTAGAAAATGAAGACTGGTATATATAACTCAAGTTAACATCATTGTATATTTATATTTTCACTTTTATAATTTCCATAAATAATTGGCTTTATATGAAAACAGTGAAAGTTGATGGGCATAATTCATCTTCTCACTTGAGTAGATTATTGTTTTTGAATGATGACAGGGTACATTCTTCTCTTTGCTTTCAGCCAATAGTAATAGAAGACCTAGTTAAGTACCATTCATTATTACACATGTACTACCTATATATTAGACATGCAAAATTACACTTTTTAGTGTTCTTTCCAAAGTAATCAATATCCTGTATTCACCAAAGAGAACCATCAAGCATGTAGTTTAAATACAGGACTGAACTGCAGTGACATCTGCTATATAGTTCTTCTTACAGAAATATGTCCCAAATAGATTCAGAAGCAGATTGAGTATAGCTACTCTTAAAATAGGCATATGACTAACTTAATGAAAATACATATCTCTTTCTCTCCCTTTTGAAAATTTATATTAGTTAAGAACTACAGGATATTAGAAGAACTCAAAATTCATTCAAAATAAAAAGAAGAAATCCTATTATCAAGACTAAAATTATTTACATAGTTTTACTAGCTTAAAATCAATAGTGGGATGGGGCGCCTGGGTGGCTCAGTTGGTTAAGCGACTGCTTTTGGCTCAGGTCATGATTCTGGAGACCAGGGATCGAGTCCCACCTCAGGCTTCCTGCTAGGCGGGAAGCCTGCTTCTCCCTCTCTCACTCCCTCTGCTTGTGTTCCCTCTCTATCTCTCTGTCAAATAAATAAAATCTTAAAAAAAAAAAAAATCAATAGTGGGCTTCTCTTTAATAATGGGAGAATTTTCTTTGTGGCAACACTTACTGTATTAGCTAGAAAAATAAAGCCAAAATGAAAATAAGTATTTATAAGATATACAAGCAGCATTAAGGAAATATTTGTTCAGAGTAAACTAAAGTAAGTTAATATTTACTTTCCAACCCAGTAACCCAAATTAGTTCAAATTTATAAGTATCTGTATTGATTTATTTTTCTCTTTTTTCTGAATGGTGCATCCTTTTGTGACTCAAATGTTTATCTTTCAGAAATTGTGCCAATATTACTTAGAATAAATGGCTTAGTACTTTATAATTTTAATTATTTGTGATCATTATAGCAAATATGTAATACATTTGTATTTTGAAGTGAGTCTAATGGTGTTATAATTTTGTGTTATAAATAACATTGAAATAATCTAGTATCTAATTAATCATTAAGGAATATGTGAGGTAAATACTTACAATATACATATGGTATCATTTTTTACTTAATATTATAAGTACTCGAGTATATATATAGTATCATGATTCTCTAAAAACAGTGATTTCTCTTTTTTTAAAGATTTTATTTATTTATTTGACAGAGAGAAACACAGCCAGAGAGGGAACACAAGCAAGGGGAGTGAGAGGGGGAGAAGCAGGCTTCCTGCTGAGCAGGGAGCCTGATGTGGGGCTCAATCCCGGGTCTCCGGGATCATGACTTGAGCCAAAGGCAGTCGTCCAACCAACTGAGCCACCCAAGCACCCCAAAACAGTGATTTCTATGTAACTTCAAGAATAATTGCTTAGGGGCTCCTGGGCGGCTCAGTTGGTTAGGAGACTGCCTTCAGCTCAGGTCATGATCCCGGAGACCCAGGATCAAGTCTCACATCTGGCTGCCTGCTGGGCGGGAAGCCTGCTTCTCCCTCTCTCACTCCCTCTGCTTGTGTTCCCTCTCTGGCTGTGTTTCTCTCTGTCAAATAAATAAAATCTTAAAAAAAAAAAAAAAAGAATAATTGCTTAAAATGAAGGAAAATGTCCTTAAAACAATCTGAAATTTGAATTTAAGGTGAAATTATCTTGTATAGTCGGTGATTTTCCTCCTTGGAATTTCTTAGCATTGTATTTCAAAGTTATTTGTCCCAAGACATGCTAAAATCTATCTATAGAATTAACATATCACTTAACAAGAATTTATTGGACATATACTGTATTGATTTTGCATTGTTTCTGCAACAAATTACCAGAAATGTAGTGTCTTAAACACCACAGATATATTATTTAAAATTTTTGGAAGTCAAGTGCCTGAAAAATGGATTTCATTAGGTTTAAATCAAGGAGTGGGCAGGATCTCTTGGAGAAAACTCCATGTCTTGCCTTTGCTTCTAGAGAGTGGTCCACTTCCAGCAATAGGAAATGACCCCTGCTTTCATTTTCAGACCACCTTTTCTGACACTGATAATCATCTGCCTCTTAAAAGGACCCTTGTGTTTACATTTGGTCTATCCACATATTCCAGAATATTTGGTCACTCCATCTCAAGATCCCAAATTTAATGAAATCTGTGTAGTCCTTTTGCCATGTAAGGTAGCATACTAATAATTCCTGATGGTGAAGATGTAGCTATCTCTGCAGAGTCACTGGGCTGTCTACCCTACCTACTCTAAAAAATACTTGACATGTCATCAAAAACAGAGTGCAGTGGTCAGTGTTTTCATGGAACTTGAAGACCAGAGAAGACTGCAAATATTGAAAATGAGTTCACAGCTAAAATGAGAGCCATGAAATAGAAACTGGATAAAATGAGAGGTAAAGCAAAGAAGACATTCCTTTAGGAGTTGCATTTCAGTAGGATATTAGCAATGAAAGTAAGTAATATGGGATAAATTTCCAAATGCAGGAAAAATTCAGATTGTGATTGTCCTTGAAGTCATTTATCTTTTAGTGCATTTTATCTTTGGGGCTATGTATCATCTCGGAGAGAATCCACAAGTTCTATGAATATTACCCTCATTGCAAAGTGGAGAATGGAGTAATGACACAACAGAGCTAATACTGTTAGAGCAGCTGTAGATGTTTGCATTAACTATAGTACGAACATCTAAGTATCACTTAGATGATAGAGAAAAAGAAAACTCAAAACATGTTGGAAGGGGAAGCAGTGTGAATTATCCACTGGGGGCATTGAGAGAGCGATGTAATACAAATATCATAAAAGAGCTGTCATGTATTATTAAAGGCCATATGGTGTTGATAAACATGACTTTCTACTGGCACTTGTTGCAAAGCTCTCTTCAGTGGTACCTATCAACTTGGGTTTAACCACAGGATGAGGCATTGCCAGGCAAATATACTACAAATAATCTTGAAAGGAAATTTAAAATATATGCATAAAAGTAGCTGAAGTAAATAGATTACATGAGCTTAGCCAAGTACCAGGAAGTAAAGACAGAGGGGTTCTTACGGAGACACAAAGTAGAGAAGGAAGAGCATTAGTTCCAGTGAGACTCATGTGAGCTGCATTGGGAGTAATGACCAAGTAATCTGAATTAAGAGGAGGCTGTTCTTATAGACCACAAATCTTATCTTGTGAAAGTTTTAACTTATCTTGTGAAATTTAACAAGTCTTATCTTGTGAAACTTATCTTGTGAAAGGTATAAAATTGTCAAGTTAAACGTTCTATTATGAGGCCAAAGAATAGAATAGAAAAGAAGTCTAGAGATAAAAAAGGCATTAAACTGATAAGTCAGATGGTTAAATGTTCAATGTCTGGTAGAGAAATATGTTGCCATTTCTGTCATTTGGATTGGTTCTAGGAATAATACAAAAGAAAAAACTATCTTTTATTTTTTACTATATCATCCTTTTTTTTTTTAAAGAATTTATTTATTTATTTGACAGAGAGAGAAACACAACTACAGAAGGAACACAAGCAGAGAGACTGAGAGAGGGAGAAGCAGGCTTCCCACAGAGCAGGAACCCTGATGCAAGGCTACATCCCAGGTCTCCAGGATCATGACCTGAGCTGAAGGCAGTCACTTAACCAACTGAGCCACCCAGGTGCCCCTATATCATCCTTTTTTGATTACCCTTTCTTCATTCTCCTTATGAATGCTCATTCAAACTATTTCCTTGCCCCTACTGAAAAAAAAATTATAATTTAAAATATTTGCATTTACAGATCTTAGATAAAAAATGTTTTTTTTTCTCTTGTTTAGACTCCTCCTTTTCCCCATAGTAGTTAAATACCTTGATTAAAGCATATTCAAGAAGGTAGACAGCCTTTTAATAAGAAAAATTAATTTTGGGGGTACTTGGGTGGCTCCATTGATTAAGTATCTGACTCTTGATTTTAGTTCAGGTTATGATCTCAGGGTCCTGGGATAGATGGAGTACCATGTCCGGCTTGAGCCTGAGCACTGAGTCAGCTTGTCTCTCTCCCTCTGTTCCTACCTGGGATCTTGTGTTCCCTCTTTCTCTAAAATAAATTAACAGAATCTAAAAAAAAAAAAAGAAAAGAAAAGAAAAAGAAAAAGAAAGAAGGAAAAAAGAAAAAAAAGGAAGGAAAGAGAAAGAGAGAAAAAGAAAAAAAAAAGAAGTCTGAGATATACTTTAATCTTTGGGATTTTCCTGCTCTTTTCTGATCTTTACTCATAGATTTTCTGACATATTCCCTATGTTTAGAGAAATGGAAAAAACTAAAATAATATGTGAATAAGTGGAAACTATAAAAAAAAAGTGTCAGCAAATCTCTTAGCTTTTGTAAAACTGACCAAGAATGCAGATAAGGAGAAAAAAAAAAATGTTTAGAAGATGGGATTATTGGAAAAGGGAGAAAAGTCATTGAGGTCAGTAAGAATAGGTAGTAAATCCCAGAAGACAGAATTAAGGCTCTTTCATCAATAAGTATGTGTAAAGTAAGTGACAAATGATTCTTTAGCACAATTAAGATGATTGGATCTTGAAGAAGGGATTTTTTTTTTGTTGCTATTTTAGTCACAAAAATATCACAGAGAAAATAGGAACTGAGTACTGTATGGAAGAAGGGCAATGAATGGGTTCCTAGTGTGGGAAATGATATCATATACTATGAATATGGATTCATATCTACTAAGTTATTTGAGATTTTCACTAATTAATACATTATGAGAGTGGGAAAATGAAAGGTTTTTCCATCATGATCCATAAATCTAGATTTTAAAATTTTCCACATGTTTCAGAATTTTCTGGCTAGCATTTTCTCACCTAATATTAATTATTAATATTTAAATATATATCATATACTTTTAAGTATATGGAGTTTATGAAGTCATATGTGACACTTTCATATTAAAAAAGTTTCTTTTATAGGAGATGCCTAATTAAATTAATGGAGAGTCATAAAAGTTAAAAACACACTTGAAAAACAAGAACAACCATTGAATCCTAATTTAAGAAACTGCAAAAGGTTATAAAAAATAATATGTTTCATTATAATGATTTAAAACTAAGAGTACATTGAGTACATAGATTCACATGTTGGCTTGTCTATAAATTCTAAGGAGTTATTATCTGAAATATTTACTGAACTCATACAATTCAATAGCAAAAAGCAAACAATTTAATTATAAAAAATGGGCAGAGGACTAAAAGAGGTATATTTCCAAAGACATACAGATGGTCAACAGGTACATGATGAGGTGCTTAACATTATTAATCATCAGGGAAATGCAAATATTTTTAGTTCCTCAATGTTAAGTTGAGCTGCCTGCATATTTAAGAGCCAACAAACTGCATGCCCCAGGTAGGCAGAAATCCAAGTCAAGTTCTCAGGATCAAGATAAGAAAAACAAGAAGACAATAGCTTTCCCAAAGGAGAGAAAAAAAAAAATCAATAGCCAATAAGAGACAGCATAGAATTTTGCCCTCCTCTCCCAACCAGTCAGAGATATTCAGGAGAGCTGACTCTGGTAAAAGCTCTTATCCTTTGCCATCTGCTGCCAGTTTTTCCAGGATCCCATATATAGGTTCCTGAGTTGTGGGGTTTAGAGTTTGTAGCCCTGCTATCTAGTCAAATTTTGCAAGGCCTTCCATTCATTTAAAATTTTAGCTTCCTCTTGGTTATTTAAGGGAATAATTGAGAACAATATACTAGAAAATCCCTTCAAATTCTGTCAATTTTGGGGGGACTTTCTTTGAGGGTTGATACAGAGACATTCAAATTGGTGTGGCAGGATTTGTATACAAGCTTTAAGGACAGTTTTTTCCACTGTCTTATTTTTTGCAAATGAGACATTGATTTATTGGGCCATTGTTTTGAGGATGGACCCCTGAGGGGTTCAGTGGGAGAAGCCAAGGTGTTTAAGGTTTCTGGTTTTGGAACTGTTAACAGTTGTAAGGTCACTACCTTGGTGGACTCTTGTTTATGGTCTTGTGGTCTCTTTGGATAGAGATTTAGTAGAATGAGTGGTAAAGTGGGATAAGAGGGACACAGTAGGAGTGATATTAGTATTATAGTCTTTTCTTTTAGTTATTCCTGCATCTTTAATTTTTCTAACCTTTTGCAATGAATCTTTCAATAAAGCTACTTTGAAGTCTTGATGTCTTTTGGAAGCTTCTGCATGCCAACTAAAATATGTATACCATTCTGTTTGTGTGATTTGGGAACCCTTGATTTCAAGTGCACTTTTTTCTTAATAAAGATTTCTATTTATTTATTTAAGAAAGAGCGAGAGAAAGAGAGAGAGAGAGAGAGAGAGAGAGAGAGAGAGAGAGAGCACGAGCCAGAGAGGGAACACAAGCTGGGGGAACGGAAGAGGGGGAAGCGGATGCCCCTCACCCAGCAGGGAGCCTGAGGCTGGGCTGGGTCCCATGACCCAGTGACTACAACTTGAGCTGAAGGCAGAGGCCCAGCCACTGAGCCACCCACCTGCCCCTCAAGTGCACTTCTGAAATGAACAATCTTGTCTAAATGAAACGTTTCCCATAATGTCCATTGTAATCCTAGACTATTTTAAAATTTGACGTTTTTGTAGATATCTCCAGCTTCTGTGTCCACAAATTTTAGACATTAAATAAGCAGGTGTGCCAAAGGATGGAGTGTTCAAGTCTTTGCAACTTGACGATCCTGTTTCTTTAGTTAAGCCTTGGAGCCAAATTAATTTGGAGCCAAATTAGTACCCAAGAGGAATGTACCAAAGGGCTGGGGACTTGTTGGTGTTTTACAGTGTACCTCATTCCATGGAAACTGTCCTAATGTTGGTAGGTGACCTAGTGTCTATCTAACCTATTCTATAAACAACTTAATCTATTTCAGGAGTCTGTTAGGTTGCAAATGCACTAATAACTTTTAAGTGCTTGAACCAAATGCACCAAGTTTTTTGCTTTGGCTTTCAATATTCCCATTACCAATAGATCCTTTCACAGGATTTCTTCATCGTGCCAGAGACCCTAATGGCTTTTAGTAGTCTAACATGTTTGATTAGATTTTAATTTTGGTGTTCAAAACAGTCTGAAGTTTTGTCCTCATTTATTTCCCCAATCCTCAGCATAAATTAGGGACTTGGGCATCCAGGCTTTGTGAGTCCCCCAGTGGCTGCCACGCGGTATGGACACTGGAATTCCTTCCAGTGCCATAACTAATGGCTGCCCCCCATGCAGACCCCAGTATCACTACAGGCACCTCTCTGAAACCACAGAACATTTCTGGGGACTTTAAGAAACTCTGGAAGCTTTCTGGGGCCTCAGAACGTTTTTGCTAACTTTAAGAAACCCAGAAGCTTTTCATGGCCGCAGAAGTTTTCTGAGAATTTTGTTTTGTTTGGGTTTGGTTTTTCTTCTGTAAATACAGGTTGGATCAGATCCCTGCATGACAAGGAGCAAAGCTCCAACATCTGACCTACTCAAGCTTCCCTAAGGCAGAGAAAGCTGCTTGAACGCGGAGGGCGGGAGGTGGCGAGCTCTGCCAAGCCTTAGCCCTGGGTCCTCCAAGCCTGTAAAACCCCGGTTCTCGTTACCAGAAATTCAAGAACTGCTTAAAGAAGACAATTTATGCGATACAAACAGACTAACCCTTCATGAGGAGAACTGCAAAATGACGCAAAGTCAAGAAGCTTTTATAGGGTAAAGAATGAAAAATAAAGAAAAGGAAAAGTAGAAAATCCCTGACTGGCAGCGCTACCTTGTTTGGAGTGAGAAGAAACAAGAAGATAAATATTGGACCTCAGAGTTGACTTCGCGTTGGCAGATTTGTCTAACTAAATACACTGTTTCTGGTCAGTGCACCCTTTCCAGGAAGTCCAAAGTTCAGTTTGCAGACCTCACACCTCCCGCAGGAGACGCTCCAGTTTGGGCCTAGAAATTTATTTCAACACTGGTAAGTACCCTTTTCTTTTCTGAGAATAAAGTTTCGCTAGGGCACATGCACTCCACAAGATGTCACGCTCCTGTGTCCTAGGATAGGTCTGACACAGTTAATGCTTCTCCAAGTCCATCCAGGGTTGTGCCACAGATGCAGATCAGTTCTGGTCTTAAAGCCAGTTATTAGAGTTATATTGCTGGAAAAGCAAATCTGGGATTGGAGTAGTTACGCATATTAAATGTATATTTGGTTCCGTATATCCTTACGGAGATTGGTTTTCCTAGCACTCTGTACCATTATTATCGGTATAGTTACTGCATTTAGAGCATTGCAAAAGTATAAGTACCATTGTTGGTAAGAAGAAATTCTAACTATAATTAGTCAAGTTATAGAATGAGTAATTTAGAAGAGGTTTGTCCCATGATAATGCCATATATATCCGTTGATGTAAGATGAAATACAGCAGGGATACCTTTCCATGAAATTGAAGTAACATGCACAATGATTCCCCGTCCAGGGTGGGACTTCACCTCTAGCATTAACTTTCTATTTGTTATTGATGACATTGTACTATATTTAGGTACAGGTAATTTATTTCAAAACAAAACTTATAGATTAAGTGTACTAAGTCACGTTGAACACAATCAATTGAGAATAGCAGATTCTTTTCCAAACTTGAAAAGGTCCTCAGAATTATAAGCTTTCTAAAATTATACTTAATAGTGTTTGGGGATTTGCCTCAAAATAAAGAGGAATAAAGCAGACAGTGAGGGTACAGTGAGCTCTGGAAATCTAACATATACACTTGTGTAAGAAAATATTTGTTATTTGTAGGGGGCAAAATTATTTTTGGCCAATTAGAGGTTTCAAACAGTATTTGGGAAAGAAACTGTTTGAAATTAGGATATTAGTGTTTGTGCATGGACCCCTACATCAAGAGAGAGAACAATCTAACCAGTAAGAAAGAATGAGAAGAAAATATTGTCCTATAGGTAAGATGAAATATATATATATATGTATATATACGCACATATTTGTAAACTTAAATATGTAAAGTTATGTATACATATTCTATATTTATACATAGAAGTAAATATATATGTGTATTCATATTTTTGCACTTATATGTATATGTGCATGTATAATTCAGCAGTTTATCATTTCATCTAATCATCATTCTTGGGTTTCCAGTGTCTACAAGACATTCTTAAATAGAAACAATTATAAAATTATCATTTGGTTATATATCATTTTATTTCTAATCTGTTTCTTTTTTTTTTTTTTTGTCCATTCTGCCTACATCACTGCAAAGGTGTTAAGTTTAAAATTGGTTTGCATCTCCATATAATTTTGGGAGTAATTTTATTGTATATTTTTTTGAGTTTAAAAAGTAATAGAAAACATTTAGTCACTTAGAAGTACTAAAGATTACCTTCAAATTGACCCAAGAATAGCTGGATCATCTCTGAAATGAGTCACCTCCCTTTGCAATGACTTCAGATAGTGATTCTGTCTCAAGTATTCAAATTCACACTGTTTCTTTGACCATGTTTATATTTATATGACTGCATTCTGACCAGAAAAAAAACAGAGATTATTCCTCTGAGTTACTTTTAGTTCAGGTAACTTTACATAGTATGATAGATTTTCTCAGACCCTAAGGTGTAGGCATTCTAGTGTGAGAAACTGGTAAGGTACTTAAAATAGCATTCAAGAGAAATATCCAGATCTGGGGAAGAGTACTTATGTTGTTCTTTAATCTGAACAAAGTTAGTTTCAATAATTGATGACAGAGGTTGTTGGTTGTGTCTGGGAACGTATTTATAGACTGAGTTATAAGAGCTTGACTCATAAGGGCTTAAATCATAAGGGTACAAGTTATATAGACTTTGCAATAGCATGAAACATTGCCATAAGGAACATGTGTTGCTATTTAGCTTGATATATTAGGTGAAAGTTATCTAATGCTGCTTCCTATCATAGATTTGTATACATTCTAGGATTTTTTTGTTAATTTATTGACTTACTGATTTATTTCTGTTTGGCGTCATTATAGTAGAGTAAAGGCAGTTTTTAATTTTTATTTATTTTTTATTTTTTTCTTTTTATGTTTTTTAAGATTTTATTTATTTATTTGACAGATCACAAATAAGTAGGCAGAGAGGCAGGCAGAGAGAAAGGAGGAAACAGGCTCCCCGCTGAGCAGAGAGCCTGATGCTGGCCTCTATCCCAGGACCCTGAGATCATGACCTGAGCCTAAGGCAGAGACTTTAATCCACTGAGCCACTCAAGCACCCAAGCAGATTTTTAAAGCCACTTATGATTTGCCTTGACACACATTTTTGGACAAAGGGGTGTTTAGAAAGATTTCATCTGTTTCCTTTTATTCTAGTAGTCTGGTAAACATGGAAATAGTATAAGTGATTTCAATCTAGAAGACCAATATGTCTACAGATTTCTTAGTAAAATATGCCATACTTTACTTTGATAGGAGGAGTAATCACATTTTTAAAAAGTGTGAGGTAATATTTCAAAGGAGAGGGGGATGCTACGTGTGTAGAACAGGGTGTCAAAAGATGACAAAGTTCAAAACCACAAAATATTATGATAGAATATTTACTGAGAAAATGGCTTTAAAAAACTTTTGATCAGAGTTAGAGTGTAGAAGCAGATAGTTTTTAAAAACTGAATGATGTATCATTGTTTAGAATACCAAGTTCCTTGACGAATTCAGAAGGGAAAGGAAAGTTAAAAGTAAATCTATCTGGCATAGATTTGCTTGCCCCATTAAGTATCAAAAGCTCAATTTTAAGACCTTTACTGGAAAAAAAAATGAATCATTTGGATTTAGAGATACAAGCAACTAAAGATAAATTTGATTCCCTTAAGTTCTCCTGGTATGTTTCCAACAAGATCATTGCTAGATTTTGTAGAGAATCCTGTATTAGGATTCTTCAGTGTTAAAATTTCCAGAGTTGTCCTTGCTGAAATCAATGACTTATTTTGGAATGACCTGAAAATTGGTTCTCCTTTTAATTTGATTTGTTCTGCCTCTTTGTTGGATAATGTCTCCTTTATCTTTAGGGGCACCAAGCTCTTGTTAATTTTTGAGCCAGAATTCTGAATTTGATAGGCTGTTAATTTTTATTCTCTCTTCTATTTTGATAGGGCATTTTTCATAGCATTTAGTTACTTTTTTAGGCTCAATCAAGAATTCTACTTTTTAGATATGGCAAAAAATTTTTTTAAAAGATGTTATTTATTGACTTATTTGAGAGATAGAAAGACAGAGCATGATGGGAGGGGCTGAGGGAAAGGGAGAGAGAGTCCCAAGCCGACTGTGCTGAATGCAGAACCTGATGCTTGTCTCAATCCCACTACCCTGAGATGATTACCTGAGTCAGAATCAAGAGTCAGAGTCAGATGCTTAATAACTGAGCACTCAGATGCCATGATATAGCAAAACTTTTAAAACACTCTTAAAATTAGAGAAAGAACAATTGAAATCGCAGAGCCTAGAATAAGAATTTGCTACTTGTCAATATTTTACTTGGTCATCAGCCTCTTAAATTTCTTTTGTGGTTAGCAGAGCAAGAGTGATCCTGTAACTCTCAATGCCATATTAAAAAAGGAAATCTTGATGTTTTGGGGGATGGAACAAGATATTTCTACCTGTTCCAAACTAAAGACACCGCAGGGCAGTAGAAAACGAAAGTTTCCTTTCAAAATTAAGTTTGCAAAATTATTTCCCATTTTATAAACGTAAAATGATTTAATTATTATGTTTAAAAGATCTTAAGGAATATTTAGTCTCATTTAAATATGGAGTTAATTAAATATCCTAAAAACATTTAAACATACATTCATTAACTAGATTCCATGTTAAGTATTTCAGGTTTCTGACTTAATTAACAAAACCTCCTGGTACTAAATACTGCTAATAAATTTGATAAAATAATCTTACAGGTGAGGGAAACATTGAGTCTCTTCACATATTTCAGTATATTGATGATAAACATTGTAAGATTTCAACTTAAAATGATACTACATCAATTATTCTGTTACTAATTTCAAATTATTCATAATGCTTTTACTCCAAATAAGCCTGTTTCATTTACACATTATAAATACATCAATTACAAAATATTCACTTTTATTATTTTAAAACCTTACATTATCTTTAAATCTTCAAATCTTCTGTTATTGGATATTTTATTATCAAAATTTTGACTGAGACATGGAGCTTTACATATTCATAGCCATTCTTCTCAATACCAACTAAGGAAGATATTAACTATATATCACTAGTAATTTGGAGTCACTTTCTCAACTCCTTGTAGGCAAAAGATAAAGGATATTGGCTTCAAATGAAACTTGCATGAATTGTTTAGTCTTGGATATTGACTATATACTAATTGTTGTTTTTACTTTGAACTTCATAGCTGCTAAAAGATAACATTTCTAACTGTTTTGGTGACAACATTCAGTGTCCAAAAGATGGTACTTTCTGATATTTTGTGTTGGAGGCTGGGGTAAAGTTCTGGTAAGTCAGTCATGAAACACTGTGTGTAAGTTTAATTTTGCTTTCATCTCACAACCTACCATCACAAAATGGATATTAATGAGTGAAAGATTCAAACTAAGATTTCCATTAGGCACATCCATTCTGGATTTCATTTAATTTCTAAGAATATTAGTACTCAGACTTTTTCATCTATTCAAATTATTTTAACTATATTAATTTCTGTTTTGCTTTGGCTTTAGGTTTTTCCTCTCTTTCTAGTTTCCTAAGGTAGAAAGCTTGGTCACTGATTTAAGACCTTCAAAACTTGTGATGTACTATATGCTGGCTAGCTGAACATAATGAAAAAAAAATATATATATATAAATAAAATAAGGACTTCTTAAAATTAGCAGACTCTTAACCAATTGAGCCACCCAGGTGCCCCTCTTTCTTCTTTTTTAATAGCGGAATTTGCAGCTATAAATTTCCCTCTGATCATGGATTTTGCTGCATCCAGTAAGTTTTGGTTTATTGGTTTTTTGGTTTTCATTCATAATAAATTATTTTCTATTTTTCCTCGTGATTTCTTATGAATAAATTTTAGTTTCATTTATTTATTTTATTTTATTTTATTTTAAATTTTCTTTTATTTTTTCAATTTTCCAAGATTCATTGTTTATTCACCACACTCGGTACTCCCTGCAATATGTGCCCTCCTTAATACCTACCACCAGGCTCAACCATGCCCCTCCCTCCCTCCCTTCCAAAACTCTCAGTTTGTTTCTGAGTCCACAGTCTCTTATGCTTCTAGTTTGATTTAAATCTTTGACCTGTATTGTTGTAGTAATAGGAAAGGCACTTTTACAGTTTAATATGTACAATCACAGTCTATTATAAATTTATAAACAATATATTGCAATCTTTCTTTCTTTTTTTTTTTTTTTTTAAGATTGAGCCACCCAGGATCTCAGTCAATAATCTTTTATCATGTTTCCTCTACCTGGAGATGCTACACTTAGCGTGCAAAGTAATGAAATTTGATTTTTTTAAAAAGATTTTATTTATTTATTTGACAGAGAGAGATCACAAATAGGTAGAGAGGCAGGCAGAGAGAGAGGAGGAAGCAGGCTCCCCGCCGAGCAGAGAGCCCGTCGTGGGCCTCGATTCCAGGACCCTGGGATCATGACCTGAGCCGAGGGCACAGGCCTTAATACACTGAGCCACCCAGCCACCCATCTTGATTTTTAAGATGGCATTCTATTTCATTGATTCATTGCTTCTTTCATCCATGATATGCCCTTGACTTCAGCTATTATTTTTTGTTTGTTGTTTATTAAGGTAAATATAATCATTACAATCAAACTAAAAAAAAGTGGAGGAAAAAGTTCTTAAAACAATCACAGTTATATGATCTTCTTACTTGGATTTTTCTAATCACACAAAAATGTGTAATTAATTACATTAAAGGCGCCTGGGTGGCTCAGCTGGTTAAGCATCTTCCTTTGGCTCAGGTCCTGATCCCAGGACCCTAGGAACAAGCCTAGGGTCAGGCTCTCTACTCATCGGGAGCCTGCTTTTCCCTCACTTTTCCACTCCCCTTGCTTGTACTGTCTGTCTCTCAAATAAATAAATAAATCTTTAAAAAAATGCATTATTATTTTTTTTAATTTGCACTTGTTAACAGACCAAAATAATTTATTTTTAAAAGAATTTATTTATTTCTTTGTTTATTTATTTATTTGGAGAGTGTAGGGGAGGGGCAGAGGGAGAGGGAGAGAGAAACCCAAGGCGATACTGCCCTGAGCAGAAGAGCAGAGACTTCCAGAGATCTCAGAGACAACCCTGAGATTATACCTGAACCAAAACGAAGAATAAAGTCAACTGACTAGTCCATCCAGGTGTCCCTGACCAAAATAATTAAATCGCATATTTTACTGAACTTTTACATTTTTATTCTGTATACATGATATGTTTCAAAATAAATAACTTCCTTTTGTAATTTCCAGATGAAACCTGTTTGCACATTATAATAAGAGAATCCATTACAGAATATCTCCAGAGAAAACTTAAAAGAATTTTACCCAGGATTAGACTCTAGAGGGTTGTTTAAGCCTTGATTCAATTAGACTCTCAATATAATTTTTAAATGGATGATTGAATTCCTTTCATTTATCCTGCATTTAGTAAACTTTCATAGTTCTACTTTTATTTGTCTTTTTCTTTTGTGTATTATAGGAATAATCCCTTAGAGGGCAGGACCTAATTAATTAGAATCTTCAAGGAATAATATGAGCATTTCATTTATATTCTGATTATTTAAAGACCAATGAGAAAGTCCTTTTTGTTTCCATGCTCTGGGGGAAAAATGTCTAAAACAGAGAACATTTTAATGACTAAGGAAAATATAATTTATAAATTATTTATGTTTAAATGATTAAGTTATATTTTCTTCCTATGATTATTTTTAACATTTACTTTTATAAAGAATGAAGGAGTTTAAAATTTTCATACAGAAATGAATATAAGCTTATTAATAATAACTGATGCTGGTTGACTGCAATAGTATTTTTTGTACACTAACATAAACTTTGAATACAGTCCCAGTTAATTAATATTTTCACATAGATAAGTATTTAATTGGACTTTCACTTTTTTTTAACTAATTGTTTTAATACCTATTGTAATTTCAGGTATATAATTGATAATGGAAGGTGAACCTACAGATTCTAATTCTAATAGATCTGTAGATCTCATGAGTTAACATTTTAAATGGAGGTATGTTGGGCGCTCAACATGTGAATTTGGGCCCGGGATGTAGGGGTGGTGTACATAATTCAGTGTACAGCATAAAACTAAGTTAGCCTTGGTTGTTCATTGTTATCTAGCTCATAATATCTATCTTTCTTTTCTATTCTGCCTTGCCTTGCCTTTCCCAATTTTCCCCTTTTCTCTTTTCTTCTTTTTTTTCTTTCCTTTTTCCTTTCCTTCCCTTCCCTCTTCTTTTCCCTTCCCCCTTTCCTTCCTTTTTCTCTCCCCTTCCCTTTCCTCTCTCCTTCCTTTTTCTCTTCCCTTTTCTCTTCCCTTTCCTCTTCCCTTTTCTCTTTCATTTCCCTTCCCTTCCCTTTACTCTCCCCTTCCCTTTCCTCTTCCCTTTTCTCTTTCCTTTTCCCTTTTCCCTTTCCTCTCCTTTCCCTTCCCTTCCCTTCCCTTCCCCTCCCCTCCCCTCTCCTCCCCTCCCTCCTCCTTCCTTCCCTTTCCTTCCTTTCATAAGTTAGTTTTTTCTGTCTTTTTGTTTGTCTTTCCAGGAGTCTCTTGAGAATCAAGAATCCTGAGAATTCAATGTGATTATTTTTAAAAATTAGTTGGAATAATTTTGGAAAATATGTATAATATATTATTTTACATAACCAGTGTTATTTTTGTTATAATTCAGTGTATTTGACATGTGTCATATCTTCTATGAAGAGCGGCAGATAAAAGTGGTCCACATTGTCCAACAAGAGTAAAACTGGTAACATTTTAGTTTTTCTTCAGATAGCATTTATGATTATGCCAATTATATTTATATGGTATCAGATTACTGCTCTTATGATGATTATGATGATGAAGAAAATGAAAATAGTAACAAATACATGGTGAGAATTATATATATATATATAGGTTGTATGTAAAATATTTTACCTAGATCATCTAATCCCTATCTGACTTATGTTTATTATACCATTTTTTGCTTTGGAAAGTTTAAGAAACTACTTTAAGGTCACATATCTAGAAAAAAAGGAGAGCCTTTGGGAAGAACACTACTTTCTACCAAAGTTATGTCCTTAATCTTTTGTTATGCTGCTTGCCTAAGAAGTTTTCTGAGTTAAAATTGATACTTTGGTTTACATTACATTTATGGTTATCATATATGTTGTGATCCGGTAATATTTGGATAATTGCACATTTGAAGGTACATGAGCAGTAATTGAATTTGCTATTATACTCTGTACCTTTCATTTAATAAAATGCTCAGTACTTTATGAATTTGGGAAACTTAACTGTGAATGTTAGGCTGCTAAAACAAATACCATAGATTGGGTAGGTTAAACAACAGAGAAATTTATTTTCTCACAGTTTTGAAGGCTTGCAAGTCCGAGATGAAGGTGCCAGCAGATACTGGTGATGACCCTCTTCTTGGCTTGCAGATGACCACCTTTTATCTGCGTCCCCATGTGGTGGAGAGGAGAGTTCTTATCTCTCTTTATCTTGTAAGGGTAGTAATTCCCATTTTGGGAGTATCATCCTCATGGCATCACCTAAATTTAATGGTCTCCCAAAGTCCTCACCTATAAATATCATCATATTGGGTGCTAGGGCTTCAACATATAAATTTTAAGGGGAATATAATAAGTTAAAAATTCTATTTCTCTCTCTCTTTCTCTCTCTCTTATTTGTCCATCATCTATCTAATTGGCCTTGACCTTTATGCTTCTCTAATTATGTTCTTATTTCTCTTAACTTTTATTTATAGCAAGTGTTCTCAACTAAATCACCATGCATCGTTGTGTTCATTTTCTACCTTCATCTGCTTGTGAGTGAAAATCAGGATACTGTCTCTATCACTCTGCCAAAATTATTTTTTATGAATGCAACAAAAGTCTTCAAATTTCTGCTTTTATCTTAATTGAATACAGAGAAGCATTTGATGTAATTCACTCCCTCTTTCTGGAAACACATTTTATTCTCCTCAATTACCTTATAGATGTCTTCACTTTCATTTTTTCCTGGCTTAATTTCTTCCTCTTCAACTGATTACTAAAACTCTATACTAAAACTCTAAAATTCATTCCCGAGTCCTCTTTCCTTAATTACATTTTTTATTGGACTTACTTTTAGATTCACATGCCACTATAGCAAATAATACCAAGAGGTCTTTCACATGTAGTTGGTATTTCTTGGTCGTTTTCTACCTCAGCTACAAGTCTTAGATACATGAGACCAAAAAAAAACAAAAACAAAAACAAAAACAAATTTAAATGGATACTTGCTACAATGTTGTTGCTTGAGTCTGGAGATGGTTAGCTGGTCTTCCAGATTTGTCATGTTTGTTTCTGTATAATGTTCAGGGTTTAAGTTATTCCTAGTGGAGAAATCAAGAGATGTGCACTTATGACATATTCCCAGAAGTGCAAGTCCAATCATCTTTTTTAATTTTTTAAAAATTTATTAATAGACTATATTTTAAAATGGTTTTAATTTTATGGTAAAATGAATAAAAGGAACAAGGGATTGTCATGGATCTTGTGCCCTAACATGTGCATAGCCTCCCCTATTATTAACATTCTTCAACAGCATAGTACATTTGTTACAATTGATGACCCTATGTTGACATATCACTATTACCTAAAGTCCACAGTCTACGTTCTTCATTTTTGGTGTTGTTCTTTCTGTAGGTTTTGACAAATGCGTAATGCCATATGCTTCTCAGTATAGTTTCATACAATGTAAATTTACTGTTTCAAAAATCTTCTGTGCACCACCTATTCATCCCTACTTCCGCCTAATCCTGGGAAACGACTAATTTTTTTACTACCTCAATAGTTTTGCTTTTACAGAATGACATATAGTTGGACTCCTGCTGTGTGGAGCCTTTTCATTTTGGCTTCTTCCATGTAGTAATTTACATCCATATGCTTCCCTGTGTATTCATAGTTTGATAGCTCATTTATTTTTAGTGCTTAGTAATATTCTGTTGTCTAGCTGTACAATAGTTTACTTATCCATTTGCCTACTGAAAGAAAACTTGGTTGTTTTTGAGTTTTGGTAATCACAATATAAATGCTATAAACATGGATCTGCAAGTTTTTGTACAGACTTAAGTCTTCAACTCCATTAGGTAAGTGCTCAAAGAGTGTGATTGCTGGATCCTGGGGTAAGTTTATGTTTTTAGTCTTGTAAGAAACTGCAAAACTGTCTTCCAGACTGGCTATACTATTTGCATTTCTTCCAGCAATGAATGAAACTTCAGTTGCCCCACATCCTCAGTAGCATTTGGTGTTGTCACAGTCCCTCTGTGTGTGTGTGTGTGTGTGTGTGTGTGTGTGTGTGTGTTTAAGTCCTTTGTTTTTAATTTTTTTTTGTAAGTCACCAAGTCATTTGGTATTTCATAAAGTATGGAGAATTATGTTCCTTAAGGCACATCTATCACAATATTAGCAACATAATAACTATGTAATATGGTTCTGATGCTGTGAGTCAGAAATTGGGGGTTGTCGAAATTGTGTGGTTCTTCTGATAATCTTACCTGAGCTAACTTACACAGTTACAGTTCATGGTATTTTCTAGTTGGGCATAAGAATAAAGGAAGATTCAATTTGAAAAGCTTCCCTCTCCACATTTTCCCTCAGTCATCTGGCCTGTAGTTATTCATATGTTCGACTTTTCATAGAATGAGAGAATAAGCCCATTGCACATTCCAAGCCTCTGTTTGCAACACGTTCATCTTTGTCCACTTGAGCAAAGGAGTGGCAATGCTGGGGCCAATGTGGGAAGAGACTATAGTGAATCAAGAGATCTTGATTCGTAGGAAAATGCAACAATCTGCAAACACTGACCTTTTATCAGAATCCACTTAGATATATATAACATCACCAATGAACTGTCTAATAAAAATATCAATCAAAATTGACATCACAAAAACTGACTCATTGGTTGTCCTTATCCTTCCAAATCTGTTTCTTTTGCCATGTTCTCCTTTCTCATCTTGGTAAACAGTATCCTGTGACCCCATTGTTCCAACATAATTAAAGTTCAGTCTATCTCCCTTTTGTCTTTCCATTTGAACTGTTGTTTTGTTATTCCAAGTCACCATTTTCTAATATTGTTATCTCATAAATTGTTGCAGTGATCAGCCATTCTCTGAAGAGCAGTGGTGTACTCTTTCAAAATGTAAATTGGAATATGCTATACATATGATTAGAATTCTCCAATGGGTTAAAAAAGTTAAAATAATTTGCACAGCTTACATTGAAATTTTTACTATCAGATGTTTGCCCAACAGAATGACCTAATTTCCTCTCAATTTCCACTCTGTCTTATTTCTATTCCCCCAGCCTTTCAAAATCATATCCATCTTAAGAGCCTTATATACTTTATCTTTTGGTTTTCAAGGATCTTATTTCTCCCTTTTAAAAAGATGTCAGCACAAATATGATCTCCTCAGAGAAGTCTTTTTCTGACATAAAAATTTGAAAGTACCCCTGTTCTGCCTGTCTATCTCTATCCAGTTGTCCTGACTTATTTTTTGTAACATTTATCATTACCTGAAATAACCTTAACATTTATTGTATGTTTCCTACTAAAGAAGAAACTTTATAAATTGCTATTTCCTTGTCTGGATACCTTACCTTATTATCCACAATGTTTAAAATAAATCCTGACAAGTCATAGGAGCTCTCTAAATATTGATAAATTCATTAGTATAAAATACATACATGTTTTGATGTTCAGTTTTATCTGTCAGCTCATTCAGGCTGGAATACCCATTTATTCTGTAAAGGTATTTTGTACATGTGATTAATATATAAAAGCAGTTTACTTGGTGTAAGTAAGATTATATTGAATAATCTTGGATGGGCACAATCTAATCAGGTTAGATGTCCTAAAAGCAGAAATAAGATTTCCCTGAAGAAGAAATTTCACTTTGGACTGTAGTCTCAGCTCCTCCCTATTTCCAACCTGCCTTTCTGTGACCTGCCATAAGTTACTCAGAATTGTCTGCCCAAGCACAGTCACATAAACTAATTCCTTGCCAGGTGCCTGGTTGGCTCAGTTGGTTAAGTAACTGCCTTTGGCGCAGGTCATGATCCTGGAATCCCCAGACCAAGTCACATATCAGCTCTCTGCTTGGCAGGGGTTCTGCTTCTCTCTCTGACTTTCCCCCATCTCCTGTTTTCTCTCTCATTCTCTCAAATAAATAAGTAAAAATTTTAAAACAACAAAGACCTAATTATTTGCAATAAATCCTCTCTCTCTTCTTTTTCCCTTTCCTCCCAGCCTACCTCTCTCCCCCTCTCACTCTCTTGCCTACTCTCCCTTTCTTCTCTCTATAATGTACTGGTTCTGTTTCTCTGATCTATGACTGATACATATGCATACATATAAATTAATTAGTATTAGTTATGCTCTCTATTCCATTTTCTCAAAGTAGACTGTATGGAATACATTATAAAATTTTGGAAATTACTACAAATTCTATAGCTATACATCATAGCGATGAAAGCAGAGTTGGATTTTTTTTTTTTGCTTGTTTTGTTTTGCTTTTCAGGGAAATAAGCACTTTTTTTTCTTAGTATAAGAAAAGGAGTAAAATTAAAATATAATTACAGAAATTTTAAAATAAAAGTGAATTTCCTAATTTCTTCTTTGATAAAATGAATTAAAATGGGAACAAAATATTAGAAAAGGAAATAGTGTGGTAAAATAAAGTTTAGATAGGAAAATGCATATAATAAAATTTGTGTTAGACACAAAAAATTTCTTGCTGATTTTTTGAAGAGGGGGATTGTGCACATATATATTATGTGCACAACATATGTGCACATACGTATTACATGCACATACATATTATGTGCACATACATACATTGCACACATACATATATGTGGGATTAAGGATAGCTCCCTAAACTTAACTGTAATTAACGTTATAATAGTTATTGAAAATTTTAAATTAAGTTTATTAAATTACTAATACAGAAAATGAAGAGCTATTTTCTTTCATCAATCCCTGAAAATAGATGATCATGGATTTAATTTAATTGACAGGTCATTGTTCCCATAAACTCTGAGAGGAAAAGGTTGTGTTAAATACATCTAATTTTAGCAGCTATATAGAGTGAACAAAAAATATAAAAATACAACATTCAAAGATATCAACTAAAGGTATTTAAGATGTTCATAAGTATAAAAAAGGAAAATTAAAAAAAGAAATGCAAGTACTTTTTTTTTTATTTATCTGACAGAGAAAGACAGCCAGTGAGGGAACACAAGCAGGAAGTGAGAGAGGGAGAAGCAGGCTTCCTGCCAAGCAGGGAGCCCGATGTGGGACTCGATCCCGGGTCTCCGGGATCATGACCTGAGCCAAAGGCAGTTGCTTAACCAACTGAGCCACCCAGGCGCCCCAGAAATGCAAATAATAATATAAACATTCCATCCATAATTCTCCAAAGTGAAATATAACCAATAAAACGATTTCAAACGATCTGGGCCATCAGTAGGACTTCCTGCATTGTATTATTTTAGTTTTCCATTGACTTTAATCACAGGGCATGGTGATACTAAAAGACATCTGAAGGGATCTGCTATATTTCAGACATAGCCACTTTTATTATTATTCTTGAACAGCAGTCCAGTTTCTCCTTGATAGCCAGAATCAGTCACCCCAGGTAGTATGGTAGCTGCATTTCTTTTGCCCTATTTTGGAGGCATGAGGACCCTAAAGTAGCCAGTCAAGAATCTTAATCTCCAGTTCAGTAAAATTACTATTGTATCTCCTGATAAAAATAGTTCTCCCTTTGTAATTAAAACATTTAAGCCAGTAAAGCATAAGTTCATTGGGACAGGAAGCAAACATTTTGCTAGTAAGTTATTAGGAGTGAGATAGAAATTTGGGCTCTCTCCATAGTTTGGCCATTATTGATAATGCTGCTATAAACATCAGGGTACATGTATCCCTTTGAATATGTATTTTTGTATCCTGTTGGTAAATACCTAGTAGTGCAATTGCTGGATCACAGAGTAGTTCTATTTTTAACTTTGAGGAACCTCCATACTGTTTTTCAGAGTGGCTGCACTGGTTTGCATTCCCACCAACAGTGTCAGAGGGTTCACCTTTTTCCACATCCTCATCAACATCTGCTGTTTCCTGTGTTGTTAATTTTAGCCATTTTTACAAGTGTGAGGTTATGTCTCATTATAGTTTTGATTTGTTTTTCCCTGATGGTAAATGATGTTGAGCATCCTTTCATGTGTTAGCTATCTGTGTGATTTCTTTGGAAAAATGTTTACTCATGTCTTCTACCTATTTATTAATTGGATTATTTGGTTTTTTGGTTGAGGGTTTAATAAGTTATTTATAGATATTTGACACTAACCCTTTAACAGATATATCATTTGCATATATCTTCTCCCATTGTGTAGATCTCCCAATGGCCTTTTAGTTTTGTTGATTGTTTCCTTCACTGAGCAGAAAATTTTTATCTCAATGGAGTCCCAATAATGACATAATACCCTATGTAGAAAACCTGAAAGACTCCACTAAAACATTTCTAGAGCTGATACATGAATTTAATAAAGTCACAGGATACAAAATAAATTTATAGAAATCTGTTGCATTTCTATACACCAATAATGAAGCAACAGACAGAGAAATCAAGGGATTGATCCCATTTACAACTGTACCAAAATTCATAGGTACCTAGGAATAAATCTAACCAAAGAGGTAAAAGATCTCTTATCTGAAAATTGTAGAACACTTATGAAAGAAATTGAAGGGAACACAAAGAAATGGAAAAACATTCCATGCTCCTGGATTAGAAGAAGAAATATTGTTAAAATGTCTTTACTACCCAAAGAGATCTACACATTTAATGCAATCCCTAACAAAATACCACTAACATTTTTTCACAGAGCTAAAACAATCATAAACTTTGTATAGAACCACAAAAACAAAGACAAAAAACAAAAACAAAAAGAGCCACAAAAAACCCTGAACATCTGCAGCAATCTTGAGAAGCAAAGCTGGAGGCATCACAATTCTGGACTTCAAGTTATATTATGGAACTATAGTGATCAAGACTGTATGGTACTGGCACAAAAACAGACACATAGATCAATGGAACAGAATAGAAAACCCAGAAATGGACCCAAAACCAAATGGTCAACTAATCTTCAACAAAGCAGGAAAGACTATCCAATGGAAAAAAAAAAAAAAGACAGTCTCTTCAACAAATGGTGTCAAGAGAAGTGGGCAGCGGCATACAGAGGAATGAAACAGGACCACTTTCTTACATCCTACACAAAATGAATTCAGAATAGATGAAATAATTAAATGTGGGATAGGAAATCATCAAATTCCTAGAGGATAACACAGGCAGCAAAATATTTGACCTCACCCTTAGCAATCTCTTACTGGATATGTCTCCAAAGGCAAGGGGAACAAAATTGTATTCTTAATGGATCTGAAACATTGATAGCTTTGCACTATTTGGTTGTGAAATTGTTTTTAATTTTTTATGTGGAATATTCTAATAACAGCATCCTAAAATAGACTGTGAGTTTTATCTTATTCCTCATTGTCTAGATCATGTAGCAGCAAGTATTTATTCTCTTGGAAATGTGGATAATAATGCCATAGTAATCATAACACCTCCTTTTGCATGTTAAAAGTCAGTGTCCACACATTTCCTGCCTCCCTGACTGCCTGCCCCTTATCCCCCTACACACAGACACAGACACAGACACACAGACACACACACACACACACACACACACACACACACACACACACACACACACACTTTCCATAGGGGAAAACAGTCACCAAGCACCAAGCCCTCTGGATCTCAAAAAAAAAAAAGTCTGTGTCCAGGAGACCTCAAAATAGTAAAAAGGTTCTTCTGACTTCTAATTGACACCGAGTATCTACTGTTGAAAATATTCTTTTGGGAGCATTTTGACAAATAGATTATTAAGATTTGGGACTGGAAAATTAATTTAGGTGTTAGAACCTAATAGAAGAGTGGTGATCCAATTCAACAAATACTCAAAGAGTACCATTGTTTCAGCACAAATTCATGGATATAAAAGAGAGATCTTTTTGAAGGATGTAAAGAAACAGTTATGTTATTTGCATTCAACTCATTATCCTGAGTTCTCAGTGCAGTATTGAGATTTATGTTTTTTTTTTTTACTTTATCATTTTATCCCTAAGTCTTTGCAGTATCAATCCCCTTTATAGTGTCTAAGAGCAGCTGTCACTTCATTCACTAGATAATTACATCTGATAACTGCAGTAACTGTTTCATCAGATTGAGTGCCATAGGCCAGCTGATATCTTTTATGGCATAATAATTGGATCTTCATTTAGTGCAAACTCGAGTCAGGTTAGTTATACCCTCAGATTCTTATTTCCTTGAACTTAAGTTATCTACACACATTTCTGATGAGAAGTCTTTATTGAAGGAGCGACACAGAATGGATACAGGTCACCCTAGTCAGCCCAGCCAAGTTCAGCTAATCCCCAGATAAGTGAGTAAAACTTCTTGCAGTATGCAACAGAGATTTTGGGATTGTTATGCATATGACAGGAGATAACTGATTCAACCATCATGTCTAGAGGTAGAAAACAAAATTCTGAAATGCGTTAAGACTTTCTTAGTAGGGAAGCAGAGTTCTGTGGAAAAGAATAAATGTAATTGATTCATTAAAAAAACGAATAATCTAAATTTGCTGTTTAGACACATTTTCTTTGACTATGAATACATTTAGGGAAAACATCGAGATTTTGAAATGGATAATTCTTTATGGGTAATTAATGATTAACAATTGTTTTTGTATATAGATATTTCAAAGTAAAGACTTGCATTACTTTTGAAATTTGCAGAAGTAAGTCCATGTACCTATAATATATAACATCAACATAAGGTCACAGAGTATAATGCAGTTTTTTGTTATTACTTTCAAACTGCATCAAGAGAGAATAATAAGTACATGCTTATTTCATTAGAGTGTTTTAAAAATTCTATGTGTATGTCTACTTTTATATTCTATTTTATTTATATTTTAATGGATACCTGAAAATGTTTTATTTTTAAATGTCAATATTTGTTACGTGTCAAAAATTATACCCTTTGTGGGGGGGGTCCATGCTCCATGGGGAGTCTGCTTGAGGAGTTTCTCCTTCTGCCCCCTCCCCCTTAAATAAAGAAATAATTCTTTAAAAAATACACTCTTCATATTTATTTAAACTTATAACAAACTTTGTGACAACCTAAAAATGTGTGAATATTTACAAAATTCCTTTAGGAGTTCCTGAGCGTAGAAATTTGAAGGCAACTGAATTGGAGTTTTGTTTTTTTTTAAGATTTTATTTATTTTTTGACAGAAACACAGCAAGAGAGGGAACACAGGCAGGGGGAGTGAGAGAGGGAGAAGCAAAGCCTGATGTGGGGCTTGGGATCATGACCTGAGCTAAAGGCAGATGCTTAACACCTGAGCCATCCAGGCACCCCTGAATTGGAGTATTCCTAAACCTTTTCTTTCCTTTTTCTTATCTTCAAACTTTATGGGTTTATAGAATAGTGCAAGTGTTAAAAACATATTTTTGTCTTTTATTTATTTATTTATTTATTTATTTATTTATTTATTTATTTATTTAAAAAATATTCTGTTATTTACTTGTGAGAACGTGCGAGAGAGATAGTGCACAAGCTGTAAAGAGGGGCACAGGGAGATGGAAAGACAGTCTCCCCTCTGAGCAGGGAGCCCAAACCTGGGCTCAATCCCAGGAATCCAGGGCCATGACCTGGTCTTTGGGCAAGACACTTACCAAGGAGCCCCTGTTTTTTTGTTTTTTTTTGTTTGTTTGTTTGTTTTCTTGTTTTGTTTTGATAACACATGGTTTCCATCAGGATCTAGAAAGATCCAAAACCAAAGTTTAATTTTTTTAAAAGATTTTATTTATTTATTTGACAGAGAGAGAGATCACAAGTAGGCAGAAAGGCAGGTAGAAAGAGAGGAGGAAGCAGGCTCCCTGCTGAGCAGAGAGCCCAATATGGGCCTTGATCCCAGGACCCTGAGATCATGACCTGAGCTGAAGGCAAAGGCTTTAACCCACTGAGCCACCCAGGCACCCCAAAGTTTAATTTTTTTTAAACTTAATGTTCTTAGTTTGCTTTTCTCTGTTGATTAATACCTAAATCTTCATGTACCAGGAAAACCATTGCTTTATCAAAATCTGTCTATTTAAATTAGTTCCATTTAGAAGTAGCGTGCATGAAGTAAATGAAATAATAAAATTTCATAGAATTTATAGAATAATAGTATCTTATACATAATGTAAGCCATTTTTTTTTTATACAAAGCAAGATTCTATTTATGGAATCCATCATTCAAGAGTTGTAGGGCAACTTGTTCAAGTGTACAGTTCCTTCAGTTTCCATAAATTTATTTAGTTTTTTAACAAGTATTTTTTGGAATTATATATATATGAAATAAAGTATTATATATATTATAAATATATAAATATTATTATACTATGTTAGTCACCCTACAGTACATCATTAGTTTTTGATGTAGTGTTTTATTATTCATTGTTTGTGTATAACACCCAGTTCTCCATGAAGTAGCACCCTCCTTAATACTCTTCACTGGTCTAACCCATCTCCCTACCCCCACCCCCAAAAAACCCTCAGTTTTTATCAGAAATCCATAGTCTCTTATGGTTTGTCTCCCCCTCTGATTTATCCCTCTTCATTTTTCCTTCTCCTAATGTTCTCCATGCTATTCATTACATTCCACAAATAAGTGAAACGATATCATGATTGACTTTCTCTATTTGACTTATTTCACTTTGGTATTGATGAAACAGGATTCAGCTAGTGTTTAAAATAATTGTGTTTCCTGAAAGACCATGAAAGAGGTTATAGGGGTAACATGATGTATTGAGAGCAAATGATTAAATTCTCCATAACAGAATTTAAAGATAAACAGATAGTACAATATCCAAAAATATAGGATCAATTAAGACAGTAAAATTTTATTAGTGGTTCGGGTTTTAGAAAAGTCATACAGTAGAAATGATCCCTTATCCTATCTATCCCTTCCTTTAGGATGGGATTCTTTGTCTAATCTCTTTCATTCTCAGTTGTATAAAATGGAGCATACCAAACAGCTCCTATTGGTAAACAAGGTGGTGGTGCTGACCATTGGTCTAAAAAATGCTAATGTATGAAAAAATAAGGAGGACAGAGGAACTGAGTTGGGAGAGTCCTGGCAGAGCGGCCAGCATTGCAAATGTTTGATGGGTGAGAGATACATAGTTTCTCTTTCATAAAATATAGTTTCTCTGGGGGTTATACTGATATTTATATAGTTTGATTAGTTTTCAGTAGTTTTTCCTGAAGCTTTCATAATTATTTCTTTAGTCACAGACCAGTTAAAGAGAATCTGGATTGTAAAGGCAATGAAAGTGACCACGCATATCAATAAGTAGTTGAGCCCTAACCATATCAACTACACTGTTACCTGTGCACGGAGAGCTTCTTGGGGCCTGCCAGAAATCAGTTCATCCTAATGGGAAGGCCAGATTTTCTAAGCCTGTCATATAGAGAAAACAACTTCCCAACTAATGCTATACGTAGAAGTGGTAAATCAGCACATAATTAAAGATAGCTGTGTTAGGAAAACAACTGTAAAGAAGCACTTTTTGCTTTCAGGACAACTGAGGAGCAAGTAGATAGTGGTAAAGCATGCTTCCTCTCTCTTGCTTAGGATTTTAGCCTTTATGGGAAGAATGAAACAGATGAGATATTATGTTGACATTTAAAAAAGGTATTAAGTCTTACCACAATAAACTAGGAATAACTGTAATTACATAAGCAGTTATAGAAGCAGATTGAGATATCAGTAAAGATACCAATTTCAATCTTTCAGAAAAAAAATATGGTTCAGTGGAGCACAGCTGATAACTTATTGAAAAAATAAGACCAAATCATGTTTATACCTCAATAAATTGAGATTTTTGCTTTATCAAGATATGTATATATACATACATCTACATATATTTGTGGATATGTGTATGTATGTTTGTGTATGTTAATCCTTTTTCTACTTGTCTGCTCCTTGAATATTTGCTACAAATATTAGGAAAAATACAACAGAAATCTAATTTATTTAATATATATTAAAAACTATTTTATAAAATTTATGAGTTTAATATTTTCTATAAAATATGACTTTATAATATTAATATTTATGTGATAAAACTGTCATAAGAATTGGCCATTATTCTGTTATTTCACTGTTACTTGGATGAGAATAGCAGGACTGTTGTCTAATATAGGACATATTTTTTTTTAATATAGAACATGTTTAATCTTCATTCCCGCCACAGGCAGATATGCCATGGGGACACGGGACTAGACCAAGGATACAAGACTCTAAAAGCTTTAAGTTTCCATAAATTCTGTAAGTTTTCTTCCCATCTCCAAGGTCATAATTATTCAGAAACTTGAGCAATATCTTACCTGAGGAATTGATAGAGATCATATTGTCTACTCACTTTAATACTGAAAGGTTTACTTTCTTATGAAATTAGAAACTTTCACAAAGACTAAAACCAACAGAAGAGATTATGCAAGCCTAAGTTAATAAAAATGCCCTACAGCCATGATCTGTAAGATTGGAGTCTGATGGGAATTGAATGTGTCACTCTACACTCTATTGCAGTACTCACATCTTTTGAATTTTTAAAGTTAAAATAAAGCCTAGCCTAAAACTTTACATTTGAATGTCAGTAGAAGACATTTTAAGTATTTTATAACCATGTGCAATTTCAGATATCTATCTAAAATGAGACAAAGCTTTTAAATAAAATAATTTTTAGCTAATTTATTAAAGTATTGTTTTAACCAGTTATCAAGAAAGATAAGCTTTCATGTTTTAAATTAAATGGTCACTACTCTTTAAAAAAATCTCTCCCTATGAATTTTCCCAATAAAAATACTGTAAAGAGCCATGCTAATGCAAATATTTAATTAGAAGTTTTTTCATGTTTATTTGATTATCCAACCTACAAGTAGTTTCTGATTGTCCACTACTTCCAGGCACTATTGAGAGTGCTTTGAATATAGCAGTGCAAAAGAAAAAAGTTCCTCCTAGAAGGAAAAACTAGTGAGACATCCTGTCAAAGTTGGAGGAATAACAGAAAATTTAGAAGAAGGATAAAAAACAAAGTGATGTAGGGTCTTGGAAGCAGGGAGTAGGCGCAGGTCATGTACGGCCTTCAGGTTCAATGTAAAAAGACTTTGTGCTTCAGCTTGAGTAAGATAAAGGCCTTTGAAGGATTTTGAGGAGAGTAACATGATCTGAAATCCTTTTGAGAAAGATTGGTTTAGTTATATAAGACTATTTCACTAAGATAGGAGTTAAGCAATGAGATAAATGTGGAAATGGGAAGATGAGAAACTAACTGTAACTGTCTAAGGATGATGGAAAAGAAGACTAGGGAACAAGTTCAAACTCAGTTTCTGCAATCACAATATGAATAACTAGAACTTCCTCAAACCCATCTAATGGGAGTATATTTGTGAATAATTTTGTGTGCATTTAGGGTTAGGGTGGATGAGGGATAGAGGATAGTAGGAATAAGTTGTGAAGGGTGTTAGGCATTGTACTTAGGAGACTGGGTAACAGAGCTCACTCTCTAAAGTATGCCATTTTTCTACCATCCATGTGCATTGTCACTCACAAAGTTTATTGCTTTGATTAAGCCTCAGGTTTTTGGTGGTGGTGGTGGTTTTTTTTGTTTTGTTTTGGTTTTTTGTTTGTTTGTTTGTTTGTTTTGTCTTGCTCCAAAAAGGTGAGGTTCTTAATGGTATCTGGTTGAAAATTAAAGAAAAAAAAAATCCAGATTTTAGGAGCTCCAGTTTGGACCCACACATCCAAAGTCTTCAGTGGTTATGATTCAGGAATTCATATATTTCTACAAAAACATTTCCAGTGCTCCTTTTCCTTGTGGGATTACTTCAGAGACTTTTTTTTAACATCAGTAGACCATGTTAGTGAGGGCCTCTTTTGGGATGCTCCAGTCCTTTCCATTGATCTATGTCTTATCCTATGTCAGTACCACACTGCTTTGATTGCTATATCTTTATAATAAGGAGACAAAAGTGAAAATGAACTTTTGGGACTTCATCAAAATAAAAAGCTTCTCTACAGCAAAGGAAACAGTCAACAAAACAAAGAGACAGCCCATGGAATGAGAGAGGGTATTTGCAAATGACACTACAGACGAAGGTCTGATATCCAAGATCTATAAAGAACTACTCAAACTCAACATTCAAAAAAAAGATGAACACATCAAAAAATGGGCAGGAGACATGAAGAGGCACTTCTCCATAGAAGATATACAAATGGCTAACAGAGGGTGCCTGGGTGGCTCAGTGGGTTAAAACCTCTGCTTTTGGCTCAGGTCATGATCTCAGGGTCCTGCATTGGGCTCTCTGCTCCCTGGGGAGACTGCTTCCTCCTCTCTCTGTCTGCCTCTCTGCCTGTCTGTGATCTCTCTCTCTCTCTGTCAAATAAATAAATAAAATCTTTAAAAACAAAGAACAAAAAACAAAAACAAATGGCTAACAGACACATGAAAAAATGTTCATCATCACTAGCTATCAAGGAAATTCAAATCAAAACCACCCTGAGATACCACCTTACACCAGTCAGAATGGCTAAAATTAACAAGACAGGAAACAACAAGTGTTGGAGAGGCTGCAGAGAAAGGGGAACTTCCTTACATAGTTGGTGGGAATGAAAGTTGGTGCCACCACTTTGGAAAACAGTGTGGAGATTCCTTAAAAAATTAAAAATAATTCTTGAAACCAATATGTCTGAGACTTCCAAATTTGATCTTGATTTTCAGAATTGTTTTAGATCTTTTATATCATTTACTTTTTCATGTAAATCTTAACATGAGATTTTAAATTAATTCTAAAATGCCTATTAGGATATTGATAATATTAAACTACACCTATAAAAAATTTGAGAAGTTTGCCATCACAGCAATTTTTAGTTCTTTAATCCATAATCACATTATGTTTCTCCCATTTATTCTTCTTTAAATATGATTTGTAATATTTTATAGTTTACATTGTATAGATTTTACACATCTCTTAAATTTATTTTTGTATTCATTTTAATGATATTGTGAATGAAGCTTTCAAAAATATTCTCTAATTGTTCATTTCTAGTATATAGTTACACAGTTGATGAATTTATATTTATCTATGTCTTGTTATCATGCCAAATTATTTTTTAATTTATAATCCAGTTAGTTAACACACAGTATAATACTAGTTTCCGGTGTATAATATATTGCTTCAACACTTCCATACAACACTTGATGCTCATCACAATATGTGCACTCCTCAAGCTCCATCACCTATTTCACACATCCCTCTGCCCACCTCCCCTCTGGTAACCATTAGTTTGTTTTCTATAGTTAAGAGTTTCTCTCTTGTTGCCTCCTCCCTCTCTTTTTTTATTTTCCTTCTTTTTGCTCATTTGTTTTATTAAATTCCAGATATGAGTGAAATTATATGGTATTTATCTTTCTCTGACTTTTTTCACTTACTATCTAGTTTTATCCATGTTGTTGCAAATGGCAAAATTTCAATTTTATGATTAAAAATTGCATTCTGTGTATACATATGGTGTATGTGTATATATATATAAAATGTTTACTCAGTATATATTCATGAAGACTGCCTTAATATTTCCCTCAGCATAATCAAACTGCAGTCAGTCTTCTCTCCTCTGTCCTCCTGACTTTCCTCTCAACCCTGCCTTAAATCTAGACACTTTGACCAAAGAGGTTCTTCCCCTTCCTTTTCTTAGAGGATTTACTATAGGAAACTTAAATATGCAAATAATTTCTGCTCATTTGAGTTGTAAATCTCTTTTTTTAATTTTTTTCAGTCATAGTCTATTACTGAAAAAAAAATTACCCTAATTTTCTACTTTACAGTTTACATTTAATTTTATAGTCCATCTGTCCTTTGGCCATCAATGCATGTGTTTCTCCTTTCATTTTAATTCTTTATTTTTAAGATTTTTATTTATTTATTGACAGAAACATAGCTAGGGTGAGAACATAAGCAGGAGGAGTGAGAGAGGGAGCAACAGGCTTCCCACCAAGCAGGGAGACTGATGTGGGGCTTGATCCCTGGACTCTGGGATCATCACCTGAGCTGAAGGCAGACGCCCAACAACTGAGCCACCCAGGCATTCCTCATTTTAAATCTTGAGGGCAAGGATCATGTCTCGTACTCCCTGCATGTCCTACCTGGTTTCTTTCTTTTTTCTTTTTAAACTAAAAATTTTATTTATTTGAAATGTTCAACATGATGATTTCATATATATGTCCACAGCAAAATGATTACTAAAGCCATACAGTCTAGCTAACTAACATGTCATCTCCTTTGTTGTATATATATTGTGATGAGAGCATCTGGAATCTACTTTCTTAGCAATTTTCCAGTACTCAGTACAATATTATTAACTAAAGTCATCCTGTTGTACATTAGTTCTCTAAACTTATTCATCCTGCAAAACCGCAACCTTGTGCCCTTTGGACAATATCTCTTCTCATTTCCCTCCAACTCCTTATCTCTGGCAACCACTATTTTGCTCTGCTTCTGTGTATTTAACATTTTTAGATTCTACATATAAGTGAGATCATGCAGTTAATTTTTCCTTCTGCTTCTGGCTTGTTTCACTTAGCATAATGCCTTCAGGTTCATTCATGTTGTTGTAAATGGCAAGATCTCCTTTTGAAAGGCTATGTAATATCCCATATCCAATAATAATGGGTATTATTATTATCATATTATTGTAATTATAATATACCACAATTTCTTAAATCTCTTTAAAAAGTCACTTGCCAGTTTTACAACCCATGACTAAACCTTTTTCAAGGACCTAAAAGCTGTACCATATAAATGTAATTATTAAGGAAGACTTCCCTATCCCCTGTCTCTAGGAGCCTGTGCCTTGCTTTGACTTGTAAATCTACTGAATGAAGATAGTAAAAGTTTTTGTTGTTGTTGTTGTTGTTGTTGTTGTTTTTTTCTTTGAGTAAGGCTAATTAGCAAAGATGGCCTATGGTCCCTCCACCACAGCTCCTGAAAACTCTACAGCCTTATGAAGCTTTATAAATAGGGTGGCCATATAAGGCAATTCTGAAAGAAAAAGAGTGCTTTTAAGAATTATGAGAATAAACCAGGACTGTCCTTGACAATCTGAGATGTAATGCCACCTTACTTATAAGTGGAATAAAGTTTATGTTTACCTTAAAAATTAATTTTTGAAGAATGAGGAAATGGAAATATCTCAGATCATATCTCATCAGTGTGTCTGCTAGTTGATACATATATTTGATATTATATATAATTAGTCATTAGTAACAAAATACCACAGACAGGGCGACTTAGAAACAAGAGAGGTTTTTTCAGTTCTGGAGGCTGGAAGTCCAAGATAAGGATGCCAGCAGGTCTGAATCTAGTGAGAGCTTTCTTCTTGGCTTGTAGATGGCTGAGTTCTTGCTATGTCCTCACATGGTGGAAAAGCCAAGAAGCTCCCTGGAATGTCTTTTGTAAGGGCATCAATCCAGTTAATTAGGGCTATGTTATCATGATCTAATCACCTTCCAAAGGCCTCACCTTATAATACCTTCATTCACCTTGATCATTAGTTTTTTAATATTGAATTTTGGGGCGATACAACCTTCAGACCATAGCTAAGTCTATATACTATATGTAAAAATTATATATTATGTATGTTTTCTATGTGTTCTCTCTATATAATATGTGATACATATATACACATGTACATATATTTAGTTTGAAGAAATATGGTTTTTGCAGTGTAGGTGATGGTAATCTAATGAATTGGTATAGAAGTAATTGGAATAAAATTTAAGACAATTTAATAATGATATATGAAATTAGATAAAATAAATAGGTTTTAATAGGTTGATAAAATATCTAAAATTGGAGTGCCTGGGTGTCTCAATGGGTTAAGCCACTGCCTTCAGCTCAGGTCATGATCCTGGAGTCCCAGGATCAAGTCCCACATCGGGCTTCTAGCTCCATGGGGAGTCTGCTTCTCCCTCTGATCTCTCCTCTCTCATGTTCTCTCTCACTCTCTCTCTCAAATAAATAAATAAAAATCTTTAAAAAATCTAAAATTATGTAAAATCTGGTTATATTAAGTAGAATTTAGAAGGATATATATGGAATTAAATATATAAAATTTTTATATGGTGTTTATGTATCATTTGTATCTTTATCATTTTCTTGAAATCTAGTACAAATAGTTTATTATGAATTTTACAATATCAATCAAATCTTAGTTTATAATCAACAAGCAAAAAAAAGAAAAAACTTAAAAACCCCAAAACAGAAAACAAAAAAACACACAGAAGTGTAAAACCCAATTGACTTAAAGCAAGACTTTAGTTTTGCAAGGACAGATTTGAAATCTGGTAACACTGGGCCAAAAGCATACAAATCATATATTATGATATGATGATGTTGCAACTTTTTCTTTTAATGTGCCTATAATATAAGCAACTTAACAGATAAGATTTAAATTTGGTATTTGCGCAGCCACAATGATATGATATTATTACATCACCACAACACGGCTTTTTTTTATGGTTATTAAGCTCAGATCTGAATTGTCCTTTAATGGGCTCCTTTTTTTTTAAATTAAATTTTATTTTTTCAGTGTTCCAAGATAATGGGCTTGTTTGATACTGGAGCTTTACTTGTCAGGTGGTTTTCTGTGACAAGTAGTGCCATCAGTTGGGGGCACCAAAAGGATCTGGAAGAGAAGGGGAATTTTTTTTATGTTTTCTTTTTCTTTTTTGCAAGTTTTTCCGCCCCAGTGGTCTTTAACCTGCCAGAGGCAAATCTTCCCATCCTACCAGGTAGTAATGGCTAAGATGTTTGCTTGTTAATAATTTTTCTGGTTAATGAGTTTCCGACTTTTTTTTTTTTTTTTAGTACACATATCAATATTATCTTGAAAATTCGAACTGAACCTATTTTCAGAAACGTGAACTTGTCAACATAATTAAAAGTGCTGGCATAGGTGCATATAAAAGAAAAACTGATATAATTGATTGGGCTGGTATATGGGCATAAAGTGTAATAAAAAGATTTACTTATTAATGTGTAAATCCCTTCAGATGATTCTGCAGAACTTTGTGTCAAAATGTAGAATAAGTGGAAAATTGTACACTTCATCAAACATGTATCCCTTATATACCACGTCATACACATATATATCCTATACATAGATGAAATATGGCATACACACATGCTTTAATGTACAGTGTTAGTGTAAGGCATATACATAGACATGGACAAGGACATGTGTATATATCATTTATGTATGGATATATATATGATCATCCATAGTAGTACAGCATATATGGGCTGCATGTATGATGTAATGCAAAAGTTTTCACTTATTCTGTATTTTGACATAAAGTCTTATAGAAACATCTGAAAGGATTTACATTATGGACAAGAAGAAGATACATGGTACACCAGCAGTCAAAGCACATTCTAACTCAAAGTGGGTAGTTCCACAATTATATATATATATATACACACACACTCAAATGACACATAATTTGATCAAGTTATTTTGCTGCCTTAAAAATTTAAAACTGGGTGCCTGGGTGGCTCAGTGGGCTAAAGCCTCTGCCTTCAGCTCAGGTCATGGTTTCAGGGCCCTGGGATCAAGGCCCATGTCTGGCTCTCTGCTCAGCAGGGAACCTGCTTCCTCCTCTTTCTCTGCCTGCCTCTCTGCCTACTTGTGATCTCTCTCTGTCAAATAAATAAATACAATCTTAAAAAAAAAAAGTATACTTATAAAAAATATTTAAAACCAATGGGGGGTGTCTGGGGATTCAGTTGGTTAAGCAACTGCCTTCAGCTCAGGTCATGATCCCGGAGACCTGGGTTCGAGCCCCGTGTCAGGCTCCCCACTCGGCGGGCAGCCTGCTTCTCCCTCTTTCACTCCCCCTGCTTGTGTTCCCTCTCTAGCTATGTGTCTCACTGTCAAATAAATAAATACAGTGTTTAAAAATTTAAAACCAACGGTTGGTATGCAAAATAAAACAAATATACTTGAATTACCTTTCTGGGGTGCCCATTCATAGAGAAAACAAGTTTGATAATATGCCTGTTTCTCCTGGATGTCCTGAGGGATCAAATATGTAGTCACAGTTATCCTTACATTTTCCACTTTCATGTACCATGTTTAATCAATTGCCAAGTTTGCAAATCTTCTTGAATATCTTCCACATCAATTATTTCCTTCCATGCTCTGTGCCACACATTAATTAAGGGCCTCATGATTTTGCCAAATTATTCTAACAGCTTCTGACAAGTCTTCGTAAATTCATCCTTCACAGTGTTAAAATATCCAATATGCAAATCTATTCATATGAGTTCTCTATTTAAAATCTTCTAAGGCATCTCATTGACTACATGATAATATTGTTTTGTGTTGCATATGAAATATAAAACCTTTCACAGTCTGATCCTTCAATATTCAGCTTCAGTTATGCTAATGTTTCATATAGTCTGTGTCATCCAAACATTTTAAATGACTGTATCCTTAAAACTCACTTTTGCAAAAATCATTCCCATGTTCTGTACTCTTGTTTCATTAGCTGTCAAATGAATATTCCAGCTTATCTGTGAAGATATACCTCAAATTACATCTGTTTATGAAACTCCTCCCTATTTTGTATACTATTAGACTACTACAACATTTTAGGCATATCTTAGTGGTCATCTTTTTTATACTGAATCAGTTATTTTTAAATATGATTTTTTAAGCACTCACTAATAATAACCATCTCTTTCTGGGTAAGAGCTTAGCCTAATTCATCTTCATCCATAGAGCAGGGTGACATCTCTTGCATATTTTCTGCATTTTGGTAAAGAGAGAGAGGAAATTAATTCTTGTAAACATGCATTTATTCTTGTAAATGTGCATTTATTCTTCTATAGACAATTATAATAATCTATCCAGCGACTGTATGCTTGTGCATGTACGTGCATACATTTATGTCGGTATGATGTAATTATATATCTCAAGATGATTTTTTCTATATTTTCGTTAGTTTTTTAGTAATCAGATATGGTTTCTCTATCAAATATTTTTCAATTTTCCTATAATGGTTAAGCTATGGCATTTCTATTTTCCTCTCTAGTCTTAGATATTAAAATGTTAGTACCCATTATGTTGCTTGATAGTGTTTTCCATTTATCTATTACATTTAGCAAGACATTTACTTTTCTTATTGAATACTCCATTGAGAAACTGTCACTTGCTTTCCAGTATTAAACTCATTATCATTTGCCTTCAAGAGGATCTCTGAAATACTTCAAATATATTATCACATTGCTAGTAGTTTCCACATTATAGATCTTTCAGTGATTATTTAAAATAATGTTACATTAAACTAAACTGACTCTTTTCTGACATAAAAAAAACACAGGTTATATTACTGAGTGATGCAGATTTAGGGAAGAAATATCTGTGATGTCATTCCATGTATTATAAAAAGATTATTTTGAGTAATAAGAAAAATCCTATCTACACTACAGAAATTGACATTGTAGATACTTATTTTTTGCAAAGATAGATTTGTAATACAATTTTTTAAAATGATAGAAAAATTCATCAGCTTATGGTAAACAAAAAGATTTTCATTTCATTTATTAATATTTATTTCATTAGTAAAATATATATATTCCAGACCTGCATTTCATATATATGTACACACACATATGCATATGTATAGGAGCCACTGAAATGAAGCATTTAGAGAACAAAAAAATATTAAATTTAGGTATTTCCTTAAGTGATAATACAATATCTGAATAATACACACTTTCATTTAGAATTTGTATTTAGTTTAATTAAAAGTTTTTTTATATCAGGCTTTGTGGTTAAATACAGTTGTTTCATAAGATTAAATAAATTGGCTATATATTGAAAAAACTCACTTGAGTTAATTTGCTATTAAATTTTGTAGTAATGGAAATATGAATCCTCTTTTGCTCTATTTGTACACTCATGGTATATTAGTGGTTAGGATTCACTGAAGGATGAAAGTATGCAACATAAAAATTATAATATACTTTATAAGATCTATTTACAAATAAGTCTGAAATACTCTTCTGAGAATATATGTTGTTACTGCAAAAACCCTTGGTAACCTCTTTACACAAAGAGGCCATGCATGACATCATTGACTAGAATACTTAGCCGGAGTTATTACTATATCATGTTGGTTTTGTTCGTAGCTACTTTGGATCATTAATGACAAAGGAAAATTAATTATCAGAATTATATCCAAAATGATTATCTTGTTGGGGGAAAACTATCATCTGTGAATAGTACTAATCTGATAATTTCAGTCCCTTATTTTGTAGTCTTGATTTATATGTAATGTGGGTTATCCATCATATAAAATATATTGAAAACATATGAAAAGAAAATAAAACCTAGAAATACTCTAATTTTAGATTATTTAGGGTGATATTTTAATAAATATATTTAATAAATGACTTGTCAGTTTGTCATATGAAAGAATAAGCTTTACTGACAATTGCTTCTTCTATAAATATTATATGCCACATGCATAATGAAAATGTTTCTCCAATATTTAAATATATTTGAAAACTTAAAAATATCTAGAGTATTAAAAATCATACCTAAGATTTTTATTCACTAAATATTTTAACCCATTAAACAGAAAAACATACATGAAATGTGAAAATGAAAACAAAACTGTAATCCTGCAGTAATATCATTAACAATGTAAGAATCAGAGATTTTAATTCAAAAATAAACTAATTTTTGCCTTATTCTTTTATAGAGTTAAGTATACTTTGTTATATATTTTTGTTTTTTGTTTGTTGTACCTACTTTCAGATTTCTACAAACCAAAAATAAAGTAAAACAAATAAAATATAGACAACACAGTATCTGATGTATTCTTAATAAGATCTTCCTCCAATTCCTTAAAAAATTAAAAATAGAGCTACTCTATGACCCTGCAATTGCACTACTGGGCATTTACCCCAAAGATACAGATGTAGTGAAAAGAAGGGCCATATGTACACCAATGTTCATCGCAGCAATGGCCACAATCGCCAAACTGTGGAAAGAGCCAAGCTGCCCATCAACAGATGAATGGATAAAGAAGATGTGGTACATATATACAATGGAATACTATGCCTCCATCAGAAAGGACGGATATCCAACTTTTGTAGCAACATGGACTGGACTGGAAGAGATTATGCTGAGTGAAATAAGCCAAGTACGGAAAGTCAAGTATCACATGGTTTCACTTACTTGCGGTGCATAAGGGGTAACCTAGAGGACAGTAGGAGAAGGAAAGTAAATGGGAAGTAGGGTAATCCAGGGAGAGAAATGAAACAACAGAGACTTTGGACACAGAAACAAACTGAGGGACTTGGATGGAGGGGGGTGGGGGGATGGGAGAGCCTGGTGGTGGGTACTGAGGGCACCTATTGCATGGAGCACTGGGTGTGGGGAATGGGGAATGAATCTTGGAACACTGGAAAAAAAAAATTAAGTAACAATAAAAAAAAAAAATGAGATCTTGCTCCAGTCACAGGTACTTGCTTTACAGCTCAAGGACATTCTGAAGATTCTTTTGTAACAGAATTTTATTTGTCACATGGTGGGACACTTCCTATCATTAATATTATATCTATCTATCTACCTAGCTAATCTATCATCTATATTTCTAAAACTTTGTTTGAATGCACATATTCCTCATTAGTATTTTATTATAATTAGTAGAACTACTAGGAATTTTCATCTTTTATGAGATAAGGAGTTCAGTTTGCATAGTTGATTTTCTTTCAGGGTATTTTGTATAATTTGTTATTAGTGAACATACTATTGGCATAATCCTTTTAAGTGCATATTTTATATGACCACATTATTTTCTGCAAATTATTTTAATACCTCAAAACTGATTGGTTTACCAACTTTACTTAACCATTTTCTACTTATACAGTAAACAAGAACATATTAAAACTTACAAACTAGATCTTACAAAGTAAACAAAACCATAATAACACTTTATTACTTAATAAAATCAAGAAATAAATATATACAATAATAAACAACTTTCTGTTTTCTAATTGCCTTATGTCTGTACTATGTATTGACATATATGTAAAATATTATGAATTTATTAAGTTTTACCAAGTTTCTTTAGTTTTTCTGTTTTTTTCATTATATTATTATTATTTGATATTCAAGTTTTGCAGCTTATTGAAAAAATGGTTTAGCAGTCTTCTGGATCTTACCATTGCCTTTTGCTTTCCCTCAAAGCATCTCTAGTTCTGGTGTTATCGGTATGTTTCAGATCCATCTTGATTTTTCTTATCCCAGGGCATAAGATCAACTGCTGTTCAGTGATTCCTGGTTTCCTTAACAACCAATTATTTTAGGGATCAAATTCTGAAACCTGGTGGTGCTTCTGAGTTTCATAGTGGGTAAAATGTTTTGCAGTCACTTTTTGCTTACCTCAACAATGACAGAACAAAAACGTACCTATTTTAAGAATGTATTCACTATTAATTTTTTCTATTTGAACTTTTTTTCTTGCAGTAGTAGTTGTGTCAACCATTAAGATTTCTTTGACTTTAACACTGAGAGTTTCTTTAACACTGTCAATTTAACCTGACATTTGGATAATAATAGTAGTTAGGAGAAAGGGGGAGTTTAAATAGAAGACTAATACTTTTAAAGTATAGTGTATTTAAAGAAAATAAGTATTTTTTAGGGGAAAACTGCATGAAATGAAGCTTCTGTAACATATAGGGGGATAATATAGCCTTTTTTGTTCATTTCAAAAATATATGATTTTGCTTGTATTGGTTTGTTTATTTTGTAAGTTTTTTTGTTTTAAGTTTTTTTGTTATTTTATTTTATTGTTTTTTTAGATTTGTTTTTGTTCTTGTACTTTTTCTAGGGACAGTGGGAATTGATTAACAAGGAAATGGCAGAAACAGATATTGTTTAAAATTTCATTTAAGGGGCGCCTGGGTGGCTCAGTTGGTTAAGCGACTGCCTTCAGCTCAGGTCATGATCCTGGAGTCCCAGAATCCAGCCCCGCATCAAGCTCCGTATTGGGCTCCCTGCTCGCAGGGGGCCCGGCTTCTCCCTCTCTCACTCCCATTGCTTGTGTTCCCTCTCTGGCTGTGTTTCTTTCTGTCAAATAAATAAATAAAATCTTTAAAAAGAACTTCATTTAATTACTGAGCAAACTGGTGAGTAGGCAAGTACTGAAAGATACTACATTAGCACCGTTAAGGAGGTGTGTTGGCTTGTACCAGAGTGGTGGCAACATGTGCAGAGAAACAAACAGATACAAGAGATGGATGGAAGGGAAATGGAAAGTGGTTTGGCGTTTAATTGGAAAAGAGGCCAGAAAGGGGAAAAATAATGAAATGTGAAAGATAAATACAGAATTTAAACCTTTTTGAACTGGGTAGATTTTGACACATTTACTATAACAGTAAACACTGAAAAAGGATGATTTTGTTTTGTCTTTTTATTATTAACATTGGTAACCTTGAGATATGTTTAAATTAGAATTGTCATTTTGATTTTTCACATCAAGATATACTGTAATTACATTTATGATGACTTGAAGAAACTGAATCCTAAAGGATAGTAAGCACATAGTTTATCAGAAGTGATAGGTTTGACATTTTAAATGAAGGGAAGAGATTCCATGTATAGTTCTGAATATGTTATTCCTTGGGGTGTCTGTGAGATACTCATTTGAGGGTATCCAAGAGATTCTTGATTATATAGGTCTGAATCATAGAGAAGAATTCTCAGGAAAAGTTACACATCTAGAATTACTGCGTTGGAGATGATAATTAAAGACTTATAAGCAGATTAGATCACCTGAACAATCAGAGAGTAAGGAGGATGAGCACTTAAGATTTGGTACAAAAGAGGACAGAGTAGCAAAGGACACAGAATGACCAATCAGGGAAGCAGGAAGGGAGCATGTAGGCTTTTGTGCTTTAGAAGCAAATGGAAAGGAGGTTTCTCAAAAAGGAATGAATAATCTCTAGGATTAAATGTTGTAACCTGCAGTAGAAGTGGGATGAATTAGGGCAATTAAAATATGGTCATTGGTGATTATGGCAAAAATTACCTTTTATGAATTATTGGGGGCAAAATTGGGACCAGCCTGACTTGAGAATGATTAGAATGTAAAACTTTAGAAATAATCCATTTACAAGTTACTTTTGTGGGAAAGAGAAATGACATAGTAATCGCTACAGGGAAACTAGGATTGAAGAAAAGTTCTGTTTTGTCTTTTTATTATTAACATTGGTAGCTTGAGATATTTTTAAATTATAATTATCATTTTCAGTGTTCACATCAAGATATACTGTAATTTGATTTATGAGGACTTCTTGAAGGAACTGAATCCTAATTAGAAAAGCCCGTAATTTATCAGAAGGGATAGGTTTAAAAAAAAACCAAAAACATAGGTTTTAACACTTTAATTGAAGGGAATATTATAGGTAAAATTGTAAAATATGGTGTGTTTATAAAATTAAAAAAACATTTTGTTTGTTCATAGTATATATTTTATAACTATAATATTATAAGAAATATCTTTATAAATTACTCAGAAGTATGGAAAAAAGTTTAAGGTTAATAGAATAGATTGGTTAGTGATATGTTTTAGAGTATATGATTGTTGAATACATATTTACTTGTAAACGCAGTATATTCACACCAGTATAAATAACTAAAGTTCCCTTTAGAAATATTTTCATCCACTTACATAATGCTGAAATGGATATATATCTTAACAAGTGATATCTAATATCTTTTACTAAAATTAGTTTTATTTCCTTCACCAAGAAAACGGGTGATGAAAGGCTGTGTTGTAGACAAAGGCAGTGTCATGAAAAAGACAGATGATCATCACCCAGAAAGCAAGTGGCCATTTTCTTGTTGACTTTGGTCTCTTCTGACAGGGAAATCCCTCTGAGGTTACAGGCTTTCAATTTATTTGACACAATATTTTAGAAATGGCTAACATTATTGCAGAACATGGTATAAAATATGAGACTTAATTTTATGTAAGTTTCTAATTTCCAGTTCTATATCTCATTGTTTACTTTGTTCGCTCCATATACAAAGATTGTTGCTTGATTTAAGTAGTCCTCTGAATAATAATTTTGCTTTAAGGTAAACATGTCATTTTTATTTGGTTCTCTGCCTGAATATATCAAAGTTCTTATTTTATAACAAAATACGTTTTATTTATTCTCTCTGTTATATAAATTATTTTGGATTTATCAAGTTTATCTGATGATTACTCAGTTTATCTTAATAAAATGAAAATGTGATAGGCACTTGGGTGATTATCTACGGAAAGGTATTTCCTATATTGGCTTCTGTCAAAAAAAGTCAGTTCTATTGAAATTTTTTTTTGATAATTTATGTTATTGATATTTTCCTGTTAAATGTCTCTTTTCTATAATTATTTTGGAGATAAATCTTTGCCAGTTAATCTACATTGTAAAAAAAAAAAGTTCTATACATGATAGAGTATTTTATTTTATTTATTTTTAAAGGTTTTATCTATTTATTTTAGAGAGAGGGAGTGTGTATGTGCACATGAATGAACCAGAGGGAAGGGCAGAAGTAAAGAGAGAATCTCGAGTAGACTCCCTCATGAACATGAAGCCTATATTGGATTTGGTCCTAGGACCCTAAGATCTTGACCTGAGCTGAAACAGAGTTGGATGCTCAACCAAGTCACCCAGGAGCCTCAATTTTTCTTTAACATTTTATTTATTTATTTGACAGAGAGAAACACAGCTAGAGAGGAAACACAAACAGAGGGACTGAGAGAGGGAGAAGCAGGCTTCCCGCGGAGCAGGGAGCCAGATGCAGGGCTTGATCCCCAGTCTCCGGGATCATGACCTGAGCCAAAGGCAGTCGCTTAACCAACTGAGCCATCCAGGCGCCCCCTGAATATTTTATTTTTTAATTAATTAGATAAATGAAAATTAATATGGATTTATATTAGGGCTCATGATGTTAATTTTCTTAAATTGTAGCCTGTCATTGGAATACTAAAGTGCAATATTTGTGAATGCCAAAGGGTTAATTAAGCACAAGTGAGTACATTTTTGCATCTGCTTTTTTAAATTCTAAAGCAGTTAACACTAATGTATCACTTGTCGTTTGTATTTATAGTTTGGCAATTAATGAAAATTTTGCCTTTTCTATAATATCATGAGCTCTTGAACTTCAGATGGATTCCAGTAGGAAAAGTTTGGTTAATGAAGGGCATACTTTGCAGGTGTGATGTTATTTCTGAGCTAACTTCTTTATTAAAATTCCTACAAAATTAATGTGTTAAGTCTGAAGAATTTGGGTGAGATTATTAACAAGAACAAAATATTTTAAATTGGTATTTGGAAGTCATCAAGAGAGTAGAGAATGAGAAAATACATGAATATTTATACACATTGAAGGATAGAAGTAGAAAGATAATTGATCAACTGTAGATCATCACGTAAGGTCACATTGTAGTTGACTGAATTTTCTGGACTTAAGTAACTTTTGGACAATAGAACTTAACTATAGTTTTGCAAAGGCTGTATTTGTCTTATGATGATATACCAATTTATGTGTATAAGAATTATTGGAATCTGAAAATTAGATTAGGAGGAGATATTAATGCTAGTGTGATATACTAAGGTTCAAAGTCATTAATGGAGACAAAATATTTTATAAGATTTGATTACCCTTAATTGGGTGAGATAATTAAAAAAAGAATATTGCATGGACAGCTGAAAGAGTTGGAGCTGTTAATACTAAGCAAATACAAGAATGGTGGTAACATTATACTATGGAAAAACAAGATTTTTGCTTAGGGAAGTGTAAAAATGAGTTAATTTGGGGTGAAAAAAAGCATAAAAACTATTCATGTAACAATTGACAAGTACTTATTGAGCATCTACTGAAAATTCTAGCATGTTGTTAGCTCAATGAAGACCAAAATATTTAAAATGTATTTTTTTAGAGTTAGTGAGAGTGGGCAGAGAAATTAAAATAGATTTACTTATTCAGTGATTAAGTGAGTCGTGTCAAGGATTTGAATGTATGTTTATTTCCATAAGGTATATCCAATAGAGTAAGGGACATGAAAAAAAGAAGAAAAGTATATAAAAGAGGTTACATTAGACCAAGAACTTTAAAGGACAGCATGCGGGCAAAAGTAGGGGGTCAAAGTTACCATTTGCTTTCAGGAAGTAGCTAATTTATTCATTCAAGATTATTTCTTGCACACTATCAGGCATTATAATAGAATAATATTTAATTTTACAATGGTTCCTGACTATATAGAATTTACAGTGTAGTAGTTGAATGCAACTTTGAAAACATAATCAAGAACAATGACATAATTTCAATTGATGTAAGGGCCATATAATAAAAACCAAGGTTTAAGAGTTTATATTTTAAAAAAAAGTTTATGTTTTGGTATTTAACTTAGTATACAGTACATTGGGGAGTGGTATCATGAAAAGTTTTTTGGAGGAAGGGGTATTTACATATGGGACTGAAGTATGTGTAAGAAAGTGTCAAGCAAGAATAAAATGGAAGTATAAGAATAACAGATATCATGGCCAGTAGTATTCCTGAATAAGATAAACTCCTGAATTTGAAAATTTTCTTGACAGTAATAAGAATAAGGAGGATTTTTTAAAGATCTATTTATTTATTTATATGACAGAGAGAGAGAAAGCATGCATGAGAGGGGAGAAGGTCAGAGGGAGAAGTAGACTCCCCGTGGAGCTGGGAGCCCAATGTGGGACTTGATCCCGGCACTTTGAGATCATGACCTGAGCTGAAGGTAGTGGCTTAACCAACTGAACCACCTAGGTGCCCAGGAATAAGGAGGATTTTAAACAAAGTATGCCAGGATAAAATTTGTGCTTTAAATGAGGGATTGACAAAATGATTCTTTTCTGCTTAATGTACAAAGAGTACATATTTTGGCCTTTACAAACCTTGCAATTTGTCCCAACTTTTTATATTATTGATAAACTGAAGTTTTCAGAGTAGTTTTAGGTTCAAAGCAAAATTGAGTGGAAGGTACAGAGAACTCTCATGCATTCCCTGTCCCTACCCATGTACAATCTCTCCCAGTATTTACATCCCACACTACAGTGGTACTTTGTTTTAATTGACACATAATTATCTCTCAAAGCCCATAGTTTACATCAGGATTCACTCTTGGAGTTACAAATTCTACAGGTTTTTTTTTTTTTCTTCAAATGTATAATAACGTATTTCCACCATTGTATAGCACAGAATAGTTTCATAGGCTTAGGAATTCTCTGTGCTCCACCTATTTATTTTTCTCTCCCTGTGAACCCCTTACAACTACTAAAATATTTACTGCCTCCATATTTTTGCCTTTTCCAGAATGTTATATTGATGGAATCACACAAAATATAGCCTTTTCATTCACTTTAATAGTATGCATTTAAGCTTATTCCATGGCTTTTTATGGCTTCTCTGGATGTACCAGAATTTATTCATTCATCTATGAAGGACATCTTGATTGCTTCCAAGTTTTGGCATTTATAAGTAAAGCCTCTATAAACAGAGTCTCTTATGGTTTGCTTCTTTCTCTGTTTTTTTTTTTTCCCCTTCCCCTATGTTCATCTCTTTTGTTTCTTAAATTCTACATATGAGTGAAATCATATGGTATTTGTCTTTCTGTCACTGACTTATTTCATTTAGCACAATATACTCTGGCTCTATCCACGTTGTTGGACATTGCAAGATTTCATTCTTTTTGATGGCTGAGTAATATTCCATTTTGTGTATGTACCATTTCTTCTTTATTCCTCCTAAGGTTGATGGACATTTGGGCTCCTTGCATAATTGGGGTATTTTGGTAATGCTGCTATAAACATCAGAGTGCATGTACCCCTTTGAATCAGTATGTTTGTATCCTTTGGGTAAATACCTTGTAGTGCGATTGCTATATTGTAGGGTAGATCTAAATTTTTTGAGGGAGCTCCATACTGTTTCCCAGAGTGACAGCACGAGTTTGCATTCCTCCAGCAGTTTAAGAGAGTTCCTTTTTCTCTGTATCCTCACCAACATTTCCTGTTTACTATGTTGTTAATTTTAACCATGCCAGCGGGTGTGAAGTCGTATCTCATCATAGTTTTGTATTTCCTTGATGGTGAGTGATATTGAGTATCTTTTCATGTATCCCTATTGGCCATCTGGATATCTTCTTTGGAAAAATGTCTATTCATATTTTCTGCCCATTTTTTAAAGTAGATTATTATTTTATTTTATTTTTTGGTATTAAGTTTGACAAGTTCTTTATAGTTTTTGAACACTAACCCTTTATCTATCTCTTTTCTATGTAAAGACAATAATATCAGGTACACACTTTGCAGATAACTTCTCCTATTCCAAAGGTTTCCTTTTAGTTTTGTTGATTGTTTTCTTCTCTGGCCAGAAAACTTTTTAATCTTCATCAAGTCCCAGTAGTTCATTTTTGCTTTTGTTTACCTTGCCTCTGGAGACGTGTCTAGTAAGAAGTTGCTATGGTTGAGGTCAAAGAGATTGCTGTCTGTGTTCTTCTCTAGGATTTTGATGATTTCCCCTCTCACTTTTAAATCTTTTATTTATTTGATATTCATCTTTGCTTTGTCAAATATTAGTTGACCATTTGGTTGTGCATCCATTTCTGGGTTTTCTATTCTGTTCCATTGATCTATATGTCTGTTTTTGTGTCAGTTCCATACTGTCTTGGTCACTACACCTTTGTAATATTTCTTGAAGTCTGGAATTGTGATGCCTCCAGCTTTTGCTTTTCTTTTTCAAGATTGCTTTGGCTATTTGGGGTCTTTTTTTGATTCCAAACACAGTTTAAGATCCTTCTAGTTCTGTGAAAAGTGCTGGTGGTATTTTGATAGGGATTGCATTAAATGTGTAGCTTTCTTTGGGTCATACGGATATTTTAACAATATTTGTTCTTTCAATCCATGAGGATGGCATTTTTTTTTATTTCCCTGTGTCCTCTTCAATTTCTTTCATAAGTATTTCTATAGTTTTCTTTGGTTAGGTTTTATTTCTAGGTGTCTTATGTTTTTGGTGCAGTTGTAAATGGGATTAATTCCTTGATTTTTCTGTCTGCTGCTTTATTATTGGTATATATAAATGCTACAGATTTCTGTTTGATTTTGTGTCCTATGACTTTGCTGAATTTGTGTATCAGTCTAGCAATATTTTGATGGAGTCCTTCTGGATTTCTACATAGAATATCATGTCAGCTGTGAATAGTGAAAGTTTAACTTCTTCCTTGCTGATTTAATTTACTTTCATTTTCTTTTGTTGTTTGATTGCTGAAGTCAGGGATTCCAGTACTATTTTAAGTAGTGGTGGTAAGGTTGGACATCCCTGTCTTGTTCCTGACTATAGAGGAAATGCTCTCTGTTTTTCCATGTGAAAGATGATATTAGCTATGGGTCTTTCAAATATGGCCTTTATGATGTTAAGGTATGTTCCTTCTATCTCTACTTTGTTGAGGGTTTTTATCAAGAGTGGATGCTATGCTGTGCTTTGTCAAATGCTTTTTCTGCATCTATTGAGGACATACAGTTCTTATCCTTCTTTCATTAATGTGGCAAATCATGTTAGTTGATTTGCAAATATTGAACCACCCCTGCAGTCCAGGAATAAATCCCACTTGATTGCGATTTCTGATTCTTTAAATATATTTTTGGGTTCATTTTGCTAGTATCTTGCTTAGAATTTTTGCATCCATGTTCATCAGGGATATTGGCCTGCAGTTCTGTTTTTTAGTGGGGTTTTTGTCTGATTTTGGAGTCAGGTAATGCTGGCCTGGTAGAATGAGTTTGGATATTTCCCTTCCATTTCTATTTTTTGGAACAGTTTGAGAAGAGTGAGTATTAACTCTTTTTTAAGTGTCTGTTAGAATTCCCCTGGGAAGCATCTGCCCCTGGACTTTTGATTTTGGGGAGGCTTTTGATTATGAGAAGTCTGTCTTGTTTTATAAGAAGCTGCCAATCTGTCTTGGATAGTGGCTGTGTTTTACATTCCCACCAACAGTTCCTGTTGCTCTATATCCTCAGCAGCATTTCAAGTTACCAGTGTTTTGGATTTTGGTCATTCTAATAGATGCATAATAGTATCTCATTGCTATCTTAATGTACAATTTCTGTTGACATGTATGTTGAACATCTTTTCATATACTTACTGCCATCCTGTGTATCTCTGTGAGTTGGTCTGACATGGATCTTCACTTCTGCTGTTGTGCCAAGAAATTAGCTATGACAACAAATAAGTTAGTGTGGCCATGTTTCAATATAACTCTGAACACTGAAATTTATATTTCATATAATTTCTTTTTTTATAAATATTTTATTTATTTGAGAGAGAGAGAATATTTATTTATTTGAGAGAGCACAGGAGGAGCTATAGAGGAAGAGGGAGAAGCAGGCTCCCCACTGAGCAGGGAGGATCATGACTTGAGCAGGAGCAGACAACTTAACTGATAGAACCACTCAGATTCCCCAAATTTTGCATAATTTCTATGTTCTACTAGATATGATCTTTCTAATTTTTTCAGTCATTTTAAAATGTAAAACTCCTTCTGGCTTCCAAATTGTAAAAAAACAGGTGGTTGGCCTATATTGTTCTGTGGGTCTTATTCTGTCCTAAATCACTGAAGTAGGCCACAGATGGAGGCAGAGAAGAGGGTGAGGAAACTGGAAGAGACAGTTACTCCAACAAATAGTTGTGATAGGTAGAAAGAGTGTAGATTTCCCCTTAATTTTCTTTTTCAAATATGCTATATCCTGTTATAGGTCCATTACATCTTTGATTGAGAGGTAGAATCAGCAAGAGTCATCATAAGTTTGGATATATAGGTAGTAAGTTAGAAAAAGAAAGCAAGAAAAATATTAAGGATTTTTGGGAAATTTAAAGGACATTGAAGTATGTTAAATGATACTGTAGGTGAGATCCTAGAATGATCTCACTTAATTGGTACTGTTGATGAGATCCTATTAATGAAAAAAAATGGGGAGGAAGAATATGCATAAAAAATGTAACAATCTAAAGACTTCATGGATTTTTCTGGAACTCTGAAGATGGAAGAATTTGCCATGTAGTAATAGAGGAGGGCATTCTATGTAAAGACAATAATATGAATAAATATGGGAGAATACATGATGAATGTATGTGTATGTTTATCTGTGAATTAAGCATATTCTTTTGTTACATAATATTTTATAGCTACAATGTTTATTTATAAATAAGGATATTGGATTCTTTAATAGTTGTGCAGAAATGACTTTTTAAATTTTTTTAAAAAAATTTATTTATTTATAGTAATCTCTACACCCAACATGGACCTAGAAATCATGATCCTGAGGTCAAGAATTGCATACTGTTCTGGCTCAGCCAATCAGGTGCCCCAGAAATGATGTTTATATTTAGTAATATAAGCAGGCATAAGCAGGTATTTATTGAGGTATTAAAATAAATATTATTTTAATACATATTTACAGTGACTCTCTTATAAAGCAGGCATGCTTCTCATTATTAAAATACAGTTAAAAATAAATACCATGATCTTGATCCCAGGAAGTTGGTAAACTATTAGACGGTTGAAACCTTTTAGGTAAAATGTGATATCTACTAAATCAGGGATATTTATTAGTAACATGCAATATGGGCAACAAGGAAGTATAGAATAATTTTGTTTTACCTTAGGCAGAGGAAGAAGGTAGAAAAGATAACCTGTTAACAATGATGAAAGTTGTAGAAGTGATTTAATATTAAAAAAAGTAGATCTAAGAGTATCAATAAAATAATTTGAATACGTACTGTTATACATATACTTAAACATGTCATTTCTACGTGATTCTAAATATAACATTTTGGGACATAGAATTGCATGTCATTTTCTAATGAGACAAAATATAAAAATCGCAGGGTTTTTCTTGATTCAAATACAGAATATTTCATTAGATTTTATTAAAAGTTGGGTCACAAAATCATATCTTCTTTATTTTTTCTTCAAAGCTGTAAACTATCTAAGAAGTTGTGTTCTGATATCTGTTCTATCTAGTGAAATATCCCCAGCCCAAATCAAGTCTTTTACTGGATTTTCCAATCCTCATTACTCAATTGAGATTGCATGATTTTGTATGTATATTTTGTTTGTATATTTAGCCACTAGATGACCTTGCTCCAGTAAGTTTAATCTTTGTTGGCCATTTGTTGGTAATTGTATCTTGATATGATTGAAGAAATTGAATATGAAACTTAAAGAAAAAGTTTATGTGTAACATAATGAATATCATGTTTCTTTTTTTCTCTTTTTTATCTCCCTTTCTCTCTTTGTTTCCCCTCCCTCTCCAGAAAAAAACAAAAAAACAAAAAAACAAAAAAAAGAAACAAAAAACAAGAAACTGAATTTTCACAGAAATGAATTCTCCAATGTCATATTCTCTTAGCTGTGCTCTGTAATTATGTTCACTACCTATAGCAGAGCCATTTTATGGTTAGGTCAATTAAATGACATTAAAACCTTAACTTGATATTTCCACTTATAAATTATTAGATAATATGCTCTTGATTCATTACCCCTTACAGAACTGTTTTGCTAAAGAAAAATCATTGCCTTTGACGCAATTCTATCTCATTCTTTGTATTAATCCATAGGAGAAAAATGTGGTGCTCTACATAACTACGCCAAACATACTTCAAAGCTCATGCTATATTTCACTTCCATCACTTGTATAATTACTCCCAATCTTAAATTGCTTAAGGCCAATTAAATAGACAATTATTATAATTTTATTATTTCAATTAACCTTTTGTAAACTTTCAAATATCTAAATTTTCCTTTATCATGCCTGATGGTAGTAGGTCAATGTAGCTAATTCTAATTTATGTTTCTGACAGAGTTTAAAAATATATTTGTAAGAGAAAATCTAAAAAATGTGTACATTTCAGTTATAACTGGATTAAGCTGCTATCATATTTAATATATTGGTATTTTTCTCTTCTACTAAAATATGTATCTTGTTATGATAATGTAGGGAAGCAATACAGCAGACTAAATAAGAACATACATTTGCAGTTTGAAAAAACTAGGTCCATCCAATTTTATTGCAAAGCAAAGTAGCTTATATGACTTCCGCAATCACTCTATGTGTGTGTATGCATGTGTGTGTGTGGGGGGTATTGCTTCCTTAGTGTGTGGGAAGACTAGAATTGTGTGTGTGTGTGTGTATGTGTGTGTGTGTGTATGTGTGTATATATATATATATGTATATATATATATATATATAATATCATAATCTTTTGCTTCTTTTAGAAATTTAAGGCATAGTATTTGGCTCCCCTTCTGTGCATTTGCTAATGGAAACAAATGTGACATTTTCCTCATATTTTATAATGCCTTCTGCCTTCTAATGCCATCCATGCTTAAAATCTTTTAAAAAATTTATGAGTATGTATGTATGTATCACTTTCTTTTTATCTATCTTCTGTTTAAAGGCATGATTTAAACTGGGTTGATTTATAAAGCTTTGAAACACTTTTTAAGTACTTGAGAAGTTATTAGTTTCCTTTAAGTAATCCCTAAATTGATTTGACATCTGCATTTGTCATTTTACGTCTGCTTTCTTATTTACCCCAAATCATAATCTTGCAAAACAAATTATGATCACCTCAGCTGTTATTCAAAATAAGTGTTTACATTACAGAAAAGAAGTTCTTAATAATTAGATACATTTCCTATTAAAGTGTGGTCAAGTGACACCTGGGTGGCTCAGTTGGTTAAGCAACTGCCTTCGGCTCAGGTCATGATCCCGGAGACCCGGGATCGAGTCCCACATCGGGCTCCCTGCTCTTGGCGGGAAGCCTGCTTCTCCCTCTCTCACTCCCCCTGCTTGTGTTCCCTCTCTGGCTGTGTTTCTCTCTGTCAAATAAATAAAATCTTAAAAAAAAAAAAAAGTGTGGTCAAAAATATAACCCTTTACTTGTATTTTTCTCATAAATTATGTTTCTGCTCCAAGGTTTAGTAGCCTCTGAACTGATCTGAAGTAAGTGGACAGATGTTTGGATAAGTCTCAGACACTGAGTTAGTTATTCACAACAAAATCTGAGTATGGGAAATGTGCAAATTAGAAATACACTTTTAGACCATGATTGTAGAGTAAAAAGTGTAATATAATAAATCATGTAAAATATGTTAGTAACTAAAATTAGAATTTAAAAAATATTTAAAATGGAAATTTACAGCACTTATATAGGGGTAGCACATCAAAATTTCTTTGCCTGCCAGTGTCAGATCATAGGGTAAATGCAGAGCTAATGTATTCCAAGAAAAATTGAAGAGATGAGCAAACCACAAATGGCCAAAAGAGAATAAGAAGTTTTGCAACAGAAATTATAGTACTCATTACATTAAAATTCTGATAAGAAATGAATATTTATCAGAATACATGAGGCTTAATGCATCTCAACACAGTTCCAAACTGTACAGGTTATAAAAACACAGAGGTTAACTGAGCAAACTATATCTTGAAAACTTATTATTTGTACTTTTAGAAAATTCAGAATGAGCAAGTGTAAGAAGTATGGGGAGGAAAGGAAAAAAAATTAAAGAAGAAACCTTTTCTAATTACCTTTACCTCCAACAAAAATTACTAAAACATTGTATATTTTGTGTTTTCCAGCTGTGAGAAAAATAGTAGAATAATGAGAGAAGGATCCTCAAAACTCCAGGATAATTAGGTTCTTCAATGATAAGCATTTAGCTAAAAAGCAAATTTAGATAGATGATAGATGGATGATAGATAGATAGATAGATAGATAGATAATAGATAGATAGATAGTCAGTGGGTAGTTAGATAGATAAATGGATAAACAGATAAAACAGGAAACGGAGGATGTAAGAGAGCAAAAATCCTGAAAAGAATATGAAGAGATCCTATATAACATCTTGTCATTGGAATGACCATCTTATCATCTTTGTTGGTAGAGGTAAGCTAATTGAGAGAGCCAAAATCCCATCATATTCAGGGTCTTACCCTCTCTCAAAGGGAGGAGAACACACAAGACCTATTCATTAGGGGTCTGGAAACCTTGAGGACCACCTTAGAATTCTGCCTACCACAGTTTACCCTGTGGGCCCACAAATGTCCTCTCTCTAAAATGCAAAATACGGTCATCTCTTTTCAAGTTTCTCAAGAGTATAATTCTTTTATAGCAACAGCTCAAATTTCAGAATCTTATTACATGCAACCAGATCTCATTGTTTCATCAGTATAAAGTCCAAAATCCAAATCAGATCCAGGTAGGGATGAGGCTCCTGGCTGTAATCTATTAAGTGCCCCTCATGGTACCCAAGCCCTCTCTGTCCTGCTCCTAAGACTTCGTCTAATCTATATTTTCTGCCCCCTTCCAACTCTACTTTGGTTTACTTAGGTATTTGTTAGGACAGCTTCCCAGTTATATATACCCCAAACTTTACTTCTTAAAATAACTCCAGTGCATTATCTTGCACTAGTGTGAGTTAGAAATCTGGGCATGGTATAACTGGATTTTTTGCCTTGGGTCTAACAAGTTTGCAATTAAGGTATTGGCCAAGCAGAATTCCTTTCTAGAGGAAGGAATTCTAGAGGAATTTCTTGGTTCTCTTCAAGCACTTTTAGATTTTTTTGCAGAATTCAGTTCCATGTGGTTCTAAAGCTGAGATTCGTGCTTTTTTGCTGACTGGGGGTTTCTGTGACAGACTGTACTCAGGTCCTAATCACATGTCCCTCTTCTATCATGGCAGTTTTTTTTCTTCAAAGCCAGTAGGAACATCTTATTCCGCTTTATTCTAAGAGTTATATAGTATAATATGTTGATGGGAGTGACTATCCCATAACCTATTGAATGTAACAGCCTATTCAAGAGAGGATTATCCATATTCACAGGTGTTTTATAGCGCACAGACAACAGAAGATAGGAAATTTGGGTGCTATCTTAGAATTCTACACCACACATCTTCAACTTTTCAGTCTTCCTTTAGTTAGTTATACCACTTAACCTCTAAAATAAGAACCTTACACCAGTAACTGATTTATATTATTCTGATATTGGTGCTATGCATTTCAATATTGCATATAGTGTACAGTTCACACTGCACCATATTACTTTTGTTTGAAACTGTCAATTATATTTAGAGATGCTTAAGCAATAAGAAAAACATATGATTTATATATTCCTACATGTTTATCACTTTTGCTGCACATCATTTCTTTATGTAGATCAAATATTAATCTGATATCTTTTCTGTTCCTATCCCTGCTTATAGTGTGGGTCTTGTGTAAACTTGCAAGATTTGTGTGCATAAAGTGTCTTTACCTTTATATTTGAAATATACGGTCTGTAAGTATAAGATACAAGTTGCCCATGGTTTTGTTTTGTTTTTCCAGTCAATACTTTAAATATGATGTTCCACTGTTCTCTCCTTTGTTTGTTTCTGAGAAGAATACTGATTTGGTTCTTTATTTCTTTGTATGCAGTGTATCTTATTCTCTGGCTACTTTTAAGATATCTTTGGGGTACCTGGGTGGCTCAGTTGGTTAGGCGACTTCCTTCGGCTCAGGTCATGATCCCATGATCCGGGAGACCCAGGATAGAGCCCCACATCAGGCTTCCTGCTTCGGCAGGAGGCCTGCTTCTCCCTCTCGCAGAGCCTCTGCTTGTGTTCCCTCTCTGGCTGTGTTTCTCTCTGTCAAATGCATAAATAAAATCTTAAAAAAAAAGATATCTTTTTCATCAAGATTTTAAACAATTTGAGTATGATTTAGATCTGTATCTATATCTTAGGTCTATCATTTATAGTTCTCACCAATTTGGAAAATTCTCAGGTACTATTACTTCAAATATTTTTATCTCTTCCTTTCTCAGTGCTATCCTTCAAGGACCCTAATTATGTTTGCGGTATTTAAGAACATTTTAGTATTTCAGTCTGCTTAAAAATTACCCAAAGTATACTAGTACTTAATTACTTTCAGACTATTTTTTTCCTATTTTAAGTTCCAGGTTTGATATTTTCTCTTCTTTTGTCCTCAGGTTCATTAATTGAACTTCTTTCCTTCAGTGTCTAATCTGCTACCAATAATTTTCAGTGCATTTTTCATCTCAGATGCTATATTTTTTATTCCTACAATTTTAATTTGGTTATTTTAAAAAATATCTTGTATTTCCTAATTTACCATATTAAATCTGTATTTCTTATTGTGAAAAAAAGTGAAAGGTATATGATATGTGATAGTGGTTTTATTATACATGTTTACTAAATTTGTTCAAGTAAATACAATTTAGAATTCTTTATTTTATGTGACTTTAAAGGTATTTCAGTTTCTAATTAAAATTGAACTTTTGTTTTTTTCTTCTTTTTTCAAGTTCAATTATTTTCATTTCTTAAGGCCCTTAAAAATTTCTGTTATGGAAAATGAGAGAAATGGTGCTATATATTGCATGGTAATAATAGTTCTCTTTTTAAAACCATTGTGTGTAATATACTGACTGATAATTTCTGCTTCCACAGAAGTTAATAAGAAAATTATTTTGAAGAAATCCATTTATTCTCTCTTTACCATTTGCCTAAAGACAAATTTATATACATCAAAGGAATGATTGTAGCTGTTTCTCTTGTCTGTGAGTTGTGAGTCTTTACAGACAGCTGACATAAACACATTCAGTTTTCCAGTTATTGTCATTGAATCCTTCGCATACTAGGCCTTAAGTGTTTTTTAAGTTGATGTACATGCTAAACTGTAAACTTTATGATTGACCACTGTGGAATTTCCAATAATATAGCTCATTTAATAAATATTGTACAATCATATAAAGGCATATTTATTTTACTTTTGTCATTAATAGAGCCTACTTTTTACCACTATACCCAGGTATTTATAGCATTTATAGTATTAGAAATATAATTCCCATTATATTCTAACATTTAGGATTATTTGAATGGTCATTTCAAATATACAGTACTACCATAATTGCAAAAAAGTTTCTGGTGAATCTCAAATGTCTGATTTCCTTGGAATAAATATTCATATAAAATATTTCTGATGATACACATAAGTATAAATTTATAATGTTAATGTTGGAAATTTTGAGATAGGAAAGGATATAGTTGCTTATTACATAATGATATATTTCCAGTTCTTGAACTACTCAGGAAATCTTGATATCCTGGAAATATACATTAATGTGTCTATTAAATATAAGCAAATGATTAAGTTCTGTATACTTTATACAGCCAATATTATTTTAGTATATGGTTACTTTCATACCATAACAAAGTATAATGAAAAAGACTGTACAAATACCCAAATGGATGTTAATATAATATGTTTATTTTAACATAGTAGGTAGTGATAGTTCATTACCATTGGCCAAAACAGTAGATTTCTTACATGGCAAAATTATTAAAAAGTCTTTCTTGCATTATTTAAAATTTTAAACCCCTACAAAATATAAATGTTTCTAAGTACCTTATGATAACCCACCCATTTTTGTGAAAAGTGTGGTATTTTATAAACACCTAAAAGAAAACCATTTCATAGAAACACAAGATGATTTTTATTATCCCCTCTTGCCAAATTCAATATTTTACCAACAAACATTTCTGAGTGAAATTGCTTTATAACCTTTCTATGACAGCTCTGTCTGCTCTTCTGATTTATGCAATTCAAAGTACATCATTTTTGTGCAATTCAGAGTAGACCATGTAAAAAAATAGTATAATGACTTAGTTGTATTGGTCATTCCTGTTTGACTTTTCCACAAAGTAGTATTTGTGGAAAAGTCAAATAGTGTCAGTTAACCTCTGGTCAGTGTTTCATTTTTAATCTTTAGGAAAAATTTGCATTGAAGGCAGAGAAACTCATTACTTAACAGAATATTAGTTGCATTTTTTTCACTTCAATTCCCTCTTCCTCAATGATTTGCTATTACCTTGCAGTTTATCCAGTGGACATCATCTACTGTAGGATCAGTGGTCAAAGTTGTTGCAACAGATTTCATAAAGAAAGGCCATCAACAGTGATTCCAGACAGTAAAAAAAAAAAAAAAAAAAAAAAAAAAAAAAAAAAAAAAAAAAAAAAAAAAAAAAAAAAAAAAAAAAAAAAAAAAAAAAAAAAAGAAAGAAAGAAAGAAAGAAAGAAAATGCGTGATTTTTTATTTTTTCCTCCTTCAACTTAACTTCTTTAATATCATCTTACCGTATACTTCAACCACTACCCTTTTCCAAACTGTACAGGGACACTGAGCCTTGAAGTCTTTTTTGTTCCCTAAGCATTTTTCAGAAATTTTTGTTTTTGTTGTGGTTGTCATTTGTTGGTTGTTTGGTTTGTTGTTCCTGGAATTAGTGTTTACCTCTTTAATGACTTATCTTCAGTTGATTAGAAAGAACTATGGAGCCACAAACCTATCTTAATTCATAATCTTGGCAGATACTCTCTGGCAACTCTAAAATGGGTTATTTAAAACATCTACTGTGGGACTCTCCTTGAATAGCAGATTCAGCAAATCCCTATGCAGTGAAAACCCAAGTTATTGACTTTCCAACTACCAATTTAGTAGGTAACTGCCAGGAGCCCGCCTCGGCAAAGGTAAAGGTCAGGGTTCCCCAAAGGTGGTGACTGAGTCGGCGATAAAATGAGGAGACCAGACTCGAAGAGTGGTGTGGGGATCTCCTCTCCTGAAAACTGTGTCTTCAGGGTTCTTTATTTAAAGCCTTTTAGTTACATCAATCTAGCTTTAGGCAAACAGTTGGTTCTGTCTCTCTTGCTCTCTGCTTCTCTGTTTCTGTTTCTCTCTCTGTTGCTGTCTCCCTCTGTCTCTGTCTCTGTCTCTGTCTCTGTCTCTGTCTCTCTGTCTCAGTCTCTCTGTCTCTCTATCTCTTTCTCTCTGTCTTTCTGCGCAGGCTCTCTGTCTTTCTCTCTGTCTGTGTCTCCGTCTCTCAGACTCTCAGTCTCATGGCTTTGTCTCTTCGCTCTGCTCTTCCTTCTTCCTTTCTCAGTCTTCCTCTCTCTATATTTGACTGTCAAGGGTCCCAGTCTTTTATTTTTCCCACGTGAGGAAGTTGGTTGGTGCAGTTAAATCTTTAACTGCTTTTGCACCCATCCTAAAGACAGGATTAGTATCGTTACTGCAGGGTACAGAGTGATTGCTTAATCTCATAGAAGTTGAGACCCTTGAGGCAGAGGGATCAAGAAATACAGATAAGAGATACAGAGATATGATTACCGGGAGGAGGATTAAATGGGGGAGGAGGATTAAATGGAACTACGTCTTGAATAAGCACACCAAGGACATATTGCCCTGACCCACAGGGTAAGTGGCTTTTCAGATTCTAGGTGGGGAAAGCCCCTCTGGGCTTTCATGCACATTCACAGGTACCTCCACCAGAATTTCTGGTGGCTTGGGCATGGAGGGAAGGGCGGATCCTGCACCGCACCAGACAGGTAACATTTTCATGGCCACTAATTCAGTGACCATCCATGCATCTGCTTTTCAGCCTTCAAAATACTCAAAGCAGCTTTTTTTCTATTCATTCACTACTTTTTCTCCCTCCCCCCCTCCAGTTTATATATTCAAATAGTCATTTTAATGGTGTTTGGGATAATATGATATAATGAGTATATTTAATCTTTTATCTTTTATCAGAAGCCAACAGTGTATTTTATGTATAGGGTGGGAAACATCTATTTTTCAGGAAGTATTATATAAGAAAATTTATTTTACCTTAGAAACGATGTGAATGTGTATCTTAAAGCCAGGAATGAAAACCCAACTTGCAATGAATATTTTTAAATTAAAGGCAACAGGAGGGTTTAGAAATATAATGGTACTTACTGAGGTGAGGATGGTTTTATTACTCCATTGAATGTTTCATGCTTATTAGTATTTTTATCATGGAATTCTTCTTTAGTTTGTACTAGAATTGATTTCTAATTCAGGCTGTCACAGTACACAATATCCATTCACACCTTGTTATGAATCTGTCAAATTAACACTTTTTAAATAGAACACAGGGTGCTGGATGGTGAGCTTAGGTTCATTAAGAGACCACAAGAGAACTTGAATAGAGAGCTTTATCACTCACAGGTCCTGAAGGAAGTAACCAGCATGCCTCAAAGGGTCACACAAGAATGTCAAGGCAAGGTGCAGGCAGAGGTAGAGGTAGGATCTGGGCTATGTGCCTTTTAGAGTATGTGAGTGGAAGTGATTTGCAGTTCCTGAGATAGGGCCAAGACTGGGAAATTCAAACCTAAAGAGCAGGTTTTGATAAGTTCCTCTGGGGTCTTACGTAAAGTGTTCAAAAGGGGAAGGTATTGAGAGTCAGGGGAGAGTGTTGATCTCAAAGGCTGTTGGGAATTCTAATCAAGAATTTATATTTCCTTGGACAACTGGAGAGTATTATGCTGAGTGAAATTAGTTAAGCAGAGAAAGACAAGTATCATATGGTTTTACTCATATGTGGAGTAAAAGGAGTAATGCAGAGGACCATAGGGAAAGGGAGAGGAAATGGAATGGGAAGAAGTCAGGGAGACAAACCATGAGAGAATGGACTCCAGGAAACAAACTGAGGGTTACAGAAGAGAGAGGGAAGGGGCATGAGATAACCAGATGGTGGGTATTAAGGAGCGCACTTATTGCATGGATCACTGGGTATTTTTGCAACTAATGGGTTATTGAACACTACATAAAAAACTAATGATGTCCTATATGTTGACTTAGACTTAATAAAATAAATAATAAAGAAATTTTAAAAAGGCAAAAAAAAAAGATTTATATTTTCTTGTGACTGTGGGTTGTTGTTTAGGGGACTGTGGCTGGCTAACTGTGGACTGCTGTGTGAGCGGCTAGTGTATGTTTAAGGTTCCTGCAGGCCTCTGGGTCAGACAAAATAGATGATGAGGCATAAGTGCCAGGAAGTAGTTCAGTAAACTCTTCATTCACCTTTAGGTAGAAGAAGCAGTTACTGCTACTTTTGTATAAGGCAGGCCCAGGAATTGTCACCCTCTGTGAATCTTTGGGATGAAAGCTGTTTCCCACTTACTTCAGTTATTTCTGAATCATTAATATTTAAATCATGTAATTCTTACAGAAGTCTAATCCCTGTTTTGACTGATAATTTATTATGTTACATTATAATAAGTGAAGACTTGATGTACTTACAAACAGCTATTTGGTTTGTGATTTATAAAATACGGTAGCTTAACTGAAAGTCTTTTAGATCAGTTTAAAATTGTCTTAAAGGATCATTTTCCTTAAAAAGTAATACAGTGCAATTAAAACATGATTTTAGAGAATTTCTAATATTAGAGTTTACTATATTTTCTTAGATTTTGTTCAAAATTAAAAATATTTATTTATAGTTTTTGTGATTATTCTTTCCAGTGATTTTTTTTTCTTCTATCAGATTAGGTCAGTGATGGAAGGAAGAAAGACAACGTTTACCCCCATCACAAAAATACAATTATAATGGGGTCAGATGAAAAGTTAGTAAGACATGTTCTAATTTCTCGGCTAAATAAATTGGTTCTTTATACAATAGTACAATATTCCTTTAAGGATTCATCAACAAAGAAAGATAGCTCTCCTTTTTGGGACTTTCTGTTTACCTTTTGTAAGTCATATTTCCTGTCAATCAGCAAGAGATTCCAATAGTAATAGTTTTGTCACTCAAAAAAAAAGTGTAATTTCTGCAACTATGTGGTAACACATAGCCACAGGGCTATTGTAGCAAATTAAAGCCATTTCTGTTCAAGTGCAAGTATACCTCATTATTCAATGACATATAGGCTTTATAATCAAAAGAGAATATCCTTTTAAAATAGTTTGTTACTTCATATATTTTTGTTTTTCATTTAAATTATGGAATAATTTTATTCTATCTTGAATTTCATATTTTAGAAATAATTCATGAAAATTTGTATTAAAATAACTTAATGTTAAAAGTTTTCTTCTTAGTAACAATGCAAATAATATTTAAATCATTTATTTAACTTATGTATTAATAAAATTCATTTAAATATTTATAATTATAAAAAGTGAGTTCCTGATAAAATAATAATCACATTATCCATGCAGAGGAAGTTATTCATTTCAATAACACCAACATTGAGACATAAACTGTAGATTTGTCTGATAGTAGACTAAATTTTTTTCTTAACAAGAATCTACTTATATGAATGTATAAGGATCCCATCAGGAAAAGAGTTCATTCTCTGAAAATAATATCTTTAACAAAATTTGGCTTAACATTTTATCATAGTTTTTTAAAGCGGGTATTTTCTTGACTAGGTCCCATTTTTATAACAATAAAAAATCAGAGGCGAAACTAATAAGATATGTGTCAAAACAAGAATGTCATGGCATAAATGGAAGGAAATGCATCTTCCCCACTTTAGAAAACATACCATGTGTAGCTCTAATAAAAAATATATCTATGAGAAATCATAATCTGCAGTGACAGAATAAGCAATAGTGATGGAGAGTTAGGATATTTGAATAGTACATCCATGGAAGTAACAGAAATTTTCATGAAAAGACAAGGCATCCAATGAGAACTGAAAATTGGAAAAGGATAGTGTTCAAAGGAATGGATGCAAGAAAATGTAATTGAAATAAGAAATAATTAATAACCATCATAGCGACACTCTAATTTAAACCTTGGCCTGCGAGTGACTGAGGGGTTTGCATATCTGTGTATCTGTATCTGTTTCTGTATCTACATCCTTTATCTGGTCCTCTTGAACATCAGTTCCATGGAGCATGTTTCCGCCATTTTATTATTTTTTTTAAAGTTTTATTTATTTGAGGTAGCGAGAGAGGAAAGGGCATGAGCAGGAGAGGAAGAGGGAGAGAGAATCTTGAACAGACTCTGCACTGAGCACAGAGCTTGACTGAGGGCTGGATCTCAGGACCACGTGTTAGACATGTAGCCAGTTGTGCCACACAGGTGTCCCCCTCTCATTTTAAATATGAAAAAATTAAAGCATAGAAATTTTAAGTGACTTGTTTAAGATTACAAAATTAGTAACTTCAGTGTCTAGATTTAGAATTGTTTCTAGTCTGATTCCAAAACCAATGCTTGCTCTCTATGGAAACTTAGGGGCTACTGGTGATAAAGAAGTATTGAAGAGGTGATGAAATTAGTTGGGGGAGAGGGCACTGTGTAAACTAAATTATTTTTCAAAAATATTAAATCCTGCACTCACCAAACCAAGACGGGTGACACTATGTAATTATCCATTGCACCATGGTTAGTGAAATCTATTTCCCCAACTCTGGATGTCAGGCTTATTTGTGTGATTTGTATTGCTCCATAAGATGTTAACAGTGATTATGCAATCAGAGGTTTGAGATGTATTTTCGCAGTTGGTTCTATGATCTTGTAAATCTGCTGCTGTCCCTTGAAGAAATGGTCAGATAACCCATTGATTGAAGGAGGATGGGACATATGGAACAGATGTAAACTTTGGAGCCAAGCCAACTAAGTCCAGACTTTATTGATCAATCCCCAACCAATTTTCAGACAAATGAGGGAGAATAAGTGGTTATTATTTCAAATAGTTGGAGTCTCAAGTGGTTTATTAAACAGAATTTTTGTGAAAATAGCTTGTAGACACAGTCAACAGCAACATACTTCAACTGTAAAATCTCCACTTTAATAGTTGAATATATTAGCATTCCAAAAAAATTTTCTCAAAATAAGTCACTGCTCCTTAAATAAATATAAAACTACTGTTTTATATTATGCCATCTTTAAGTTCTTTGATACATCATGAAAGTGTTACCTGTTCATCATATTTTTGCATGTTTCATTCTGATCTATATTCCTTTAAATGCTGTAGAAGCTATATATAACTGACTCATAATCAGTCAAAACATATAGACAGTTTAGTAATTTGTCCACTTAAATCTGCAATCATTAAACTACAAAAATTTGGAGATTTTTTTATGAGTAGAGAAGCAAACTTTGCCTCATTACTTTCCTAAAAATGTAGTTTAGAAAGAATGTGAGGGAACTGAAGTATGCACAAGAATCCTGTATTTATTAATCAAAAGGTGTATCATCATTAACATAAATGAGCACCTGAAGCCAAACACAGCCAAATTTTCATGGAACTATGTGACTAGACATACATACTCTTAGTTCTGGAAACAGAAACAGACTTTTAAAGCATAAAAATTATTCACAAAATTTTTATTCCTTCTTAAGTTCTCAAATATTTATTTGTGTCTGTTTGTGTGTAATTGTGGCCTTATAACGTTTTACTATCAAATGAACACTTTCATTGAATGTGTTGTAAACAAGAGTAAAATCTCAAAATAACCAAATATTGCTATAATATATTAATATTTACTAAAACAATCCAAAAACTTACTGTTGTGTCTTAGGTTCTTTTTTTTTTTTTTTAAAGATTTTATTTATTTATTTGACAGAGAGAAACACAGCCAGAGAGGGAACACAAGCAGTGGGAGTGAGAGAGGGAGAAGCAGGCTTCCCTCAGAGCAGGGAGCCCGATGTGGGACTCGATCCCGGGTCTATAGGATCATGACCTGAGCCGAAGGCAGTCGCCTAACTGAGCCACCCAGGCACCCCCTTAGCTTCTAACTAGTTAGCAAAAACATGTATGATTTCCTCTAGAATGTTTATATCCAAAAATCTATGAAGCCTTTTTTTCTCTTACATAAATTTATTAGTAATTATCTTTAGAAAAAGAGTTTCTACTTTCTCATAATTTCCCTGATATAGTCAAGTTTATGCTTGATTTTAATAATAAATATGTGAACACTGACAGAATCCATACTTTGGTTAAACAGACATCAAGGGATCTGGCGTTCTTTGAATTAGTATTTGCTAAGTTCATTCCCATTTTTTATTAATAGCATTTATATGGCTCTTTTTAAGACCTAGGTTTTGTTTTTTTTTTTTTTTAACTACTTACAGATATTAGCTTATTTAATTAATGTGATCTTCCTAACAACAATATGAGTTAACAAGAGTAGAAACAATTCAGTTTTCAGTTTTTCACTCTGGGTTAGAGCAAAATCAACAACATCTTTTGGTAAATCTCATCTAGATAAATATTTTAGGCTTTATGGGCCACAAAGTGTCTGAGGCAGTTAAAGTCATGTCTGCCAACGTTGTGCTAAAGCAGCCATAGATAACGGAATCAGTGGTCATTGCTCCAATAAAACTTGCTTTACAAAATGAGGTAATGGGTCTGGGTGGAGCCAGTGGGTCATAATTCAGTGACCTCTAACCTAGATGGTAAGCACAGAATATGACTTTGGTCATATGGAAGTGTAAAGGAAACCAGTAACACTTGACATTAAACACTCCAAACATTGTTTACTTGAGGCATTCTCCTGTTGGGAGAACTAAAAGCAATTCATGCTCACTAAATTAAAAAAAAAAAAAAAAAAAAAAGAAAACAAAAAACCAAAAAACCCAAACTGTGATAAAAGTGAAATCAAAATCGTACATGGTACCATAGCTGAATATAATGGAGTCGTGTTATTCTATAATTTGTATGTAAAGCCAAAACAAGCACTTGTTTTTTTATTTGCAGTATATGAAAGGGACTGAAAGAAATGAAAGTTCATTTTGAAAAGAGGTAATAGTTATATAAATGTTAAACCATTTCCACAGATTGTGTTTATAGATAATAACTTTGCTAGGATCTTTTCTGGACTTTGACAAAGTAGGTGATAAAAGTGAAAAGATCACAACAAATCTTTTTCTAAATCTTGAATTTTGAAAATACAGTAACTCAAAAACATTAACGACAGGATTTAGCACTACTTTTACATATGAAAGATCACATTTAGTCTCCCTATTGATGATACATTTATGACTTCTTGTATATTTAGCTAGCAGAGGGGAATTGAACAGCATGGCCCTGGTAGAAAGAATTAAATACATCATTATACTTATTATGCCAACCAAATGGAACAATTTACAGATTGAGACCAGTGCAAAGTGTTGCCATTCTGGGCAAGAGCAACATCTATCATCTTATACAGAAATAGAACATTCTGTTCAGAGTGTTCCAGCCTTGGCTCTCAGTTCCTAAGATGAATTTCAACCCAGAACAAGTCAGTGATAGGATTACAGCAGAGAGCATAATAGAGCCTTGACAATGCAGTGATTAGTTAATTAACCTGAGTACTCAGAGACCAATCCATACGATAAACATGCCAAAAACAAACTGGATATGCAAATGTTTCCTGTATTTGAAATGATTCACTTTATAAAATAACCCTGACAGTTTGCATATTGAAAGTAATAAATGTACGTGTTCTCTAAATATGGTATTTTAATTCTCAGTACTTTGGGTCAGATTGTTAACAACGAGTCATATAATCCAATTTGTTTGTGGAAAATGAAAAAAAAAATACATTGTTCACTTTACCCAATAACTTACCTATGACCAAGTGACAGATTCCCTTAAGCTTTCATTAAACTTTGTTAATAGTTTAACAAAGAGACACTCTTGGATTGCTTTACAATTAATTGTTTACATGTCTGTGTCTCTCTTGAAGGAACTAGAGCTACTTGAAAATACAAATTGTATCCGTTGGAATTTGTATACGTAGTACCATAGTTGGTATAGTATACATAAGTAATTGTAAAATTACTTCAATTGAGTATAATTTTTTGTTGTTTTGGAAATGATGCAATGGTATATATGGAAAATACTTTTTCTACTCCTTCCGACTCCAATTAGTTGGACAGGTTTAAAAGTCTTGGAATTTTTAGTTTAAAGTAGCAGTTGAGAAGCACTATCTGTTATAGAATTTTCTGTGAAACCAAGTAAAAAATCAACTCATGAATCCTAGACATTCAGATATTTAAGCTATGAAATTTCAAAACCAAGAAAGAATTTCTACTATCCATTTGATAATAGTTAAATAAAAATATTCTTATTCAGACTTTCTCTCAAGTCAAAATAGTGTTTTGTTTTCAAACATCAATTTATCTGGAAAAACAAAACAAAACAAAACAAAACACAAAACCTGTTCCAAGAATCAGAAACCCAGTGTTGCAGATTGGAGTAAATAGTTTACTAAAGTAGATGCATGACCCACAAAATGCACAGGCAGACCACACAATATACTAGTGTAAATATTAGAGAAAACATTGTGTTGAATTTAATGTATACTTTAGTAAATAAAAAAGCTCAGATATTTCTTGTAAATACCAGAAACATCACTTAATTGTAAGTGTTAGCATATATAGGATAAGAGAGAACAGTAACTCTTCATTCACTGATACACCATCAGATAATCAGTTTTGGTGGTGGCATCCAAATTAACGTACAAGTAGCCAATAGGTGCCTGAAAATAGTGTTTATCATCACTGATTATCAGAAAAATGTGACTCAAAACCACAATGAGCTATTATCTCACACCTGTTAGATGGGTCTTATTAAAAAGACAAAAGATAATAAGTGTTGGGGAGGATGGAGAAGAGGGAACCATTGTGCTTTATAGGTCGGAATGCAAATTTCAAAAGCCAATGTGGAAAATAATGTTGAGATTCCTCAAAAAATGATTCAGCTATAAAAAGAAGAAAATCTTGGCTTCAACTCAGGTCCTGACCTTAGGGTCCTGAGATGGAGCCCCTTCCTGGGCTCCTGGCTCTGGGCAGAGTCTACTTCAGTTTTTCTCTCCAACTCCCTCTGCCCCTCCCCACTCCAGGCTCTCTCTATCAAATAAAAATAAATTAATCTTTAAAGAAGAAAGAAGAAGGAAATCCTGTCATTTGAGGCAATATGGATGCATCTTGAAGGCATTATTAGTGAAATAAGTCAGAGAAAGACAAATACTGCATGATCCCACCATTCAGGATATGAATCCTGAAAACTCCAAACCCCTAGAAAGAGTAGATTGGTGATTTCCAGGGTCTGGGGGGTTGGGTAAATCAGGAGATTATGGTCAGAATACAAACTATCTTTTATCAGATGAATAAATTCTAGGGATTTAATGTATAGCATGGTGACTGTTGTTAAAAATATATACTTAAAATCTTAAATACTTAGTATGCTTAATACTTAAAATCTAAAATACTTAAGATTTTAAATGTTCTCATCACACATAGCTCATCATGGCAGGTGATGGATGTGTTAACTGACATTTTTAATCATTTCAAAATATTTATGTGTATCAAATTACCTTAAATTACGCAGTACTGTGTGTCAGTTATATCTTAATAAAGCTGAAAGTAAAATCCACAGAAGAATAGGATACAGAAGAAATGTATAATGTCATGATGTAATTTCAGTAATTTTTTTATTCCTAAATTTAATAGATCATCTAACAGCCTTAGTTTGCTCAAAATCAAGACAGGTACAGGTATGCAAATAAATAAATTACATAAAATCATAATGTGTATTAGAAAAGACATTGGCAGAAATCAAAATAATTTTGTTGAATAACAGCAAGCAAAACAATTTTTTTGTTTGTTTTTTGCATTTTATGACCTTTTCCAAAAGTTTTCTCATAGGAAATATAAAGATGTGAAATGAGTATGGTCTGTAAATAATGGACCAGAGTGTGATTTCACCACTTACTGTGTATATAAATTTGGACATAGTGTATTATATTACTTTAATATCTTTGAGCCTGCCATTGCTAATTTGTGAAAAAGGAAAAAAAAACATAACGTATTTTCTTGCTTTGTTATGACATATTATTTAGGAAATGTATCAAAAAACGTGTACAGGGGTATCTGGGTGGCTCAGTCATGAAGTGTCTGCCTTTGGCTCAGGTCATGGCAGTCGGCTTCCTGCTCAGCAGAAAGCCTGCTTCTCCCTCTTCCACTCCCCCTGCTTGTATTCCCTCTCTCTCTGTCTCTTTCTCTCTCTGTAATAAATAAACTCTTAAAAAAAAAGTACAGGCTCATTAAAATGGTCATCACTAAGTTTTAAAATATTTTAAAATATTTTATTGATTTTATTTAAACTATTTTATTTACTAAAAATGTAAGGCAGATATCATTAAGAGACACAGGTTAATGACACTGTGTTATGATTCAAAAATCTTGAAAATACTCCAGTGCTAGAGGAAAAGTGAGCTATTTGGGCAGAAAAAAAAAAATGTGAGATAAGTGTAGCTGTTAAAATAATAGTAAATACCAGGGTGGGGCAGGCACTTGGTGGGCAGGCCTGTTGAGGCTAGGTCCACATGGGTCTCCCAGCTGCCAGCCCTGCTGAGGAGAGAGGTTGTAGCAGGAGCCTCTGCCCCTCCTAAGGGTACTGGCGCTATAGCTTCCAGCTCTGAGTCCCAGGATGCAGCCATGGCCTACTGCCCGCAGGAAAGGAAAGAGTAAATCCTGTCTGGGACCTATGACAGCCATGAGGCTCTAAGCAGTGCAGAGCTGCTGCTTGATGATCCCAAGAGTCCTAATGAGCACAGATTGATCTTGCCAAATGGAGACATTAACTGGAACTGCCCGAGGGAGGGGCCCCTGTAGAGAATGGCCAGTGGCCCCTGTGGGGAACAGTTTAAGGAGCCTTTTTCCTCTTGCAGTATAGCACAGAGGTTATCAAGCCATTAAACTGTATAGACCAGTTTCGGGCCCTGCAGGAATGCATGCAGAAATACTGCAACCTCTATCCTGAGAAGGAGGCAGGGGAAGAGAAGACAGTAGAACTTTTAGAATACATAACTCCCACGGAGGCCCCTGCAACCAAAGAAGAGCAGGGATCAAGCTAATGAGGACCATGAGGCACTGGGCTCCAGTCATTGTGCTTCAGAGTGTTAGGGACCTTTTGCAAAATGCCTTTTGGTCATTCTCTGAAAAAGTCCCTTTCCCCTATTGTTCCTTGCACCATAATGTACAAACTAACTTACTTTGAGGATGAGGGTCCTCGGTCCTATGCACTGGAAAAAATGTATGTCTGTCTTACATAAACCTGTCACAAATGTAGTTGTCAGTTTTAAATTCTATTCTCAGATTACTCTGAACTTTGAATATGTTCAGCATCAAAAAATCATTATCAGGGAATGTCTTGTGAGTTTTTTGATTTGTTTTGATTGATTATATCTCTTTTAGTAGATTTTATATTCCTTTGGGAAATGAAATAGAAAAAAAGACATCTCCCTTTAAAAATGCTGTAGTGGGGCCATTCTAATACAAGAGTCCAGGTAAATGATCAAATACTTATTTCTTTAAAAAAAAAAAAAGATTTTATTTATTTGACAGAGAGAAACACAACCAGAGAGGGAACACAAGCAGGGGGAGTGAGAGAGGGAGAAGCAGGCTTCCCGCCAAGCAGGGAGCCCGATGCCTGGCTGAGCCAAAGGCAGTTGCTTAACCAACTGAGCCACCCAGGTGCTCCAAAATACTTATTTCTTAAGAACCATCTTGAACGGGGCGCCTGGGTGGTTCAGTTGTTAAGTGTCTGCCTTTAGCTCAGGTCATGATCCTGGAGTCCCGCATTGGGCTCCCTGCTTGGTGGGAAGCCTGCTTCTCCCTCTCTCACTCCCCCTGCTTGTGTTTCCTCTCTGGCTGTGTTTCTCTCTGTCAAATAAATAAAACCTTAAAAAAAAACAAAAAAACATCTTGACCTCAAGTACATGAGGAGATACTATACTTCATTTCTGATACATTTTTATTTCCATTTTTACATTGAACTCCAGGTTTTCTGTGTTTGGAAATTGGAGTTTTGGACCTTCAGATTTGCAGTCCCTTTTGAAGTGAAGAGAAAGGCTTGTTTTGCTCTTGTGATTCCAGAAGCTCTGGTTTAGGGCTTGTGTTCACATTAGCTCTGTCTGTGGCAAATGCATTGTTCTTGAAAGGTGGGGACTTAATTGTTACCAAAGTAACAGCCAAGAGCAGAAATGATGTGGATTAAGTAGTCAAGTAAAAGGAAAACATGATTTTTACCTAGAAAATATAGTAAATGTGAGATATGAAACTCAATAAAGAAAAGAGAGAGTAGAGTGCAGAAATTTTGTGAACTTGGAATAGAGATCCAGTTTATGGGAATATACACACGTCTAGCTACTAGTTACTCAGTGTAGGGAAAATGATGATATAAATGCATAGACAGATTTGAGAAATAATGTAAAGGTATAATGAATTTATTTTGGTCAAGGAATAGGGACTAGAATAATTCCTGATACATGAGTTCTCTGAGAAGGAGGTTTTCTAAAGGAATAAGGTAAGATATATAGAAAACATAAAGGAGCTAAATGAGTTTTGAAATGGGCTTTTTCAGTATTGGGTGAGACTGTGTGTGTGTGTGTGTGTGTACAGGGGTTGGAGGAATATTAGATACATTTTGGTGCCAACTTTAGAACTATTCAATAGAATAAAATGCAATTGAAAAAAAAATTTAAGTGTATTGAATTCCATTTCAGCCATGCATTTTCTATGCATTGGTTTTCACTATTTTCAACATTTGTAATCAAAGTGATTGAGACTTTTATTGGTATCAACAAAAATAAATGAAACACATTTTTCTCTTGATCAGTGTTGATAGGTTCAAAGTACTAGTATGATAGTTTTGCCTCCCAAAAAGATGAAGGGTAGATTTTTGTTTCTGTTACTCCATGTAAAAGAGAGAAGAACCACTGGCGGCTTCTGTACTATGGTTTCAGATGGTCAGTGAACATCCTTTCACTTAATTTATTCTCATTGCTTCTGGCCCAGTTCTGTCATTGACTTGAAAGACTTTTCATATAAATGACACTAATGCAGTTTCACACTGAGTGCTGGCAGCTCACATAGGAATATCATCTAGAAAGTGTTTTTTATCAACTTTTGATTTGTTTTATATGAGAATTTCAAGTGAGTTCACTATGAGTTATTCTTAAAGTCTGAGTGGAATAAATCAAATTAATCACTGTTAGGATAAAAAGTAATAGAAAAAATAGAAATGTATTTTGAATTATTTATTTTTATTTTATAACTAAATTTTAATATAAAATTATGAAGTGAGTATTTAAATTAACATTTATATCATGCTTTTGAATGAATAAACCACACACACCCATATAAGTGCGTATGTCCAATAACAGAAAGCAGCACAAAATATTATAAAATAACATAGTAAAGATCCCTGTAACATACTAATATACCCTCTCCCTAGTGGCAAGAATGTTAATGGTTCTTGTTGATCCTTTGGAAATAATAGTATAGCATTCCCTAGAAGGAATTTGAATGTGTTTCTTCCTATTTTAAATTGAAATGAAATGATTATCCACAATATTTTAAACTGTGTGTTTTTATTTAAAAAAGATATTATCAATTCTAACTCATAGATTTAGTTTCCTGGGCTGTTACTCCATTCGGTTACACCATGAGCCCACAATAAGGTGTCCCACAAGGCTGTAATTGACTGCTGTTATTTAAGCATTAAGTCACATGCAAATATTATTTAAGCACTTTTTTTGTTGCCTCTAAAATTAGAAAAATAGTTTGTAAGTTAAGACGTTTCTGAAATTTGGAAAAATGTCCAACTCAGCCTTAGTTAACTCCCAAATTTGACTTTTGTTGTAAAGCACATTCTCAAGAAACTAAAAGCCAACTAAGTTGTTTTTAAGCCTTTATGAGCCAATTACACAGATCATACCTTGGACCAACAGTCCCACACCTATAGGAAAACATGCAAAATTGCACGTGAAGGATTAGTTGTACGCTACAATCTTAATGAATTCCCTCATGCACTTGAACTAGGTTTACCTTGCCTTCGGAAGAAGTTACAACTGCCCTGGCCATCCCTAATCCTCTCCATTCTAAAATTTACTCAGAAATTGATTATTTCCACTACAGTATCAACCACATATATGGCTTGCTGTTCTTTTGCTTGTTACCCTCTTGAACGGTGACTGGGCTTTTTGCTCGCTTCCTTGATTCTGTCATGGTCACACTAAAATTTTTGTCATCAAATAGATCATAACATCTATAATGCTATACTTTGAAATCTTTCACTCTTTATTACATTATTTCTTTCAGGTCTCCTTTTCAGGGTGCTTTATTAAATTGTACCTCTAGATCACACCAGAATTGTGACATATTCATGGATTCCAACACTTTTTTTTTCTGTTACTATTTTCATTTTTCTGTTTAGTTTTTTCTCTGTGTGCAGACTAAAATCTTTGACTTATAAGAACAGCTACACAGTTGCAAATTATCTGAACCCCTTGTTTCACTTTTTTCCTTACTTGCTATGAAACTCAAATTCTGGATAATTCTTACAATTTATTTTGTCTGCGTGATCATTGAAAAAAAATCAACCATGTTATAATTTAAATTCTTAATTTCACAATTCAATTTGGACTTGGTATTTTTTTGGCTTTTTTTTTTTTTTAAGATTTTATTTATTTATTTGACAGAGAGAAACACAGCAAGAGAGGGAAAACAAGCAGGAGAAGTGAGAGAGGGAGAAGCAGGCTTCCCGCTGAGCAGGAAGCACCATGTGGGGCTTGATGCTGGAACTCCAGGATCAAGTCCTGAGCCAAAGGCAGATGCCTAACAACTGAGCCACCCAGGCGCCCCTTTTCTTAAAATACTTTTTCTCCCTAAAAGTTGGTGAGAGTCACTCACCAACTTTTACACATCCCTTCATGATCCGGGATTTGGGCAGAAAAAGAACTGGTCGATTTGGTAAAAAAAAAAAAAAAAAAAAAAAAAAAAAAAAAAAAAAAAAAAAAAAAAAAAAAAGATTGTGTAGTAAATATACTATGGAAACTAGAGATTGAGGATTTCTTAGAAATGATTTCTAGATCTATCTCCCCACAAACCAGTTCCTTACAATGCAGTGATGTGACGCTAGAGACTTTTCTTTTCTGCTCTGCACCCCCCTCAGTGGGGATTCATTTGTATTCGAAAGTGAAGGTGCTAATGAATGTTAGTAACATATTCTACTGTATGCTGTGGACTAATGATATTCCATTGTCTACTGGGTGGAAAACACACAAACACACACACACCCACTTCATATCTAACCTGGTGAGATAAACTAAGACCAGATTTCCAACTTTTGGGTCTGTTACCAAATACTAAGTACATTATCAGTGAGGTTTCAGCTGGAAAAAATGAGTCACTTAGGGTGTTTTAAGTAGTAAGAGAATCAGAGACTTAAACAGTCATTTTAGTGAAAGGTGGAAATCTAGATATTTAGATATCTAGATATTTAGAAAGTGCCAAAATTTCTAGAAACCTACAACTCAAGACACACCTACCTATAGCGATGAAACAAATAATTCACAGAAACTCAACCAGAAACTAAAAGTTTTATCTTGCTTATGCATGTTCTGGTAACTTCAGCTGGAAAATAATGTCTTGTCTTCTGTTTTTCAAATTTTGCACATGTCTCAGTCTAGACTGAAGGCCTGCTTTCAAGGAATGCCAGAATGCACAATTCCAGCCCTCTCTTGCATGGTGCAAAGTGTGTAAGATGAACGGAAGTGAACAATCCAGGACACACTGATTTTTTTTGAGAAAAGCTTTATGTTAATGTTGCTTACCTGTGAGATTTCTTATGCACTTAGCTTTTTAAAATTTTCGCTCTCCTCCACTCCCTTCTCTGTTTGCCAAAGGGATTAATCAATATACCAAATACCCAATGCTGCACACAAATAAGGTTGAGTTTAAATCTCAGGATGTGCCATTTTCCTGTAGAAATGTGGTATACTTGTCCTTTTCTTGAAATGCAACAATTGGACCTTCTTTCTTCATTTCCTTTACATGCTGCATAACTGCCAATACCTTTAATAGCCTTTCCTTATATATTATTGCATGCAGATTAAGATGCCTTTCATTTCATAAAAAACACAGCCTATATCATATATTTTATTTTCATAATGGTATGTGTGTTGGGGGTGGAGTGATTCCTTTGAAAAAAATAGGGAAAATGCAACATTTTAGTGAGTCAAGCAGAAAACTGCTTTTGTCCTTTTTTTCAATAATTGATGCTCCTCTGAGTATTGTTACAGCCCCAACAGATTCTGTTGGAATTTTACTAGTATCCTGATCCTCAATGTAATTTTTTCCTTAAATACAATATTAATTCCTTCTTAGTGCTTGTATTATGTCTGAAACATATCTTATGGTTTCAGACTCCTTTATAGTTTTCATTGACTTTTCCCTTGCAGATTTTTGTGTCCTTGGGTTTTCCTTTAACTATAATCTTGTATCTTACAGTAAGTAGTACAGTGTAGGAAACTTTAGTTCTTTACCCACCAAGTGGGTTAAGGAGTGTAGGTTTTACGTTCTTCTGAAGAGAATTTATTTTTCTTACTTTATTAGTGTTTGATCCTTCAGTCCTTTCTTCAACCTGGTCTCATTCAAACTCTTATCTATCCAGCAATTCTTAAAATTACCTAAATTTGAAATTAAACCTTACTAATCTTCCAGGATAATCATTTAATAATTTTCTTAATTCGAATCAGTTTTTGATGAAGTTGTTGTGTATTGTACAAAAATTGTTCAATTCTCTACATCAATTTACATATTTAAACTTTTGACCCTTATATCTCTTGCCTCATCTTTTCTAATTCTTTGTATATTTATTGCTATAATTCTGATTGACAGTATATCTAGCCAGTATGACTCCATTCTCATCAGCTTATTGTCTGACCTTATTCAATATCATCTCAATAAATATTTTCTAGATACCTATTAATTATTTGTCTTAAAATATTTGTTGCAAAGTTTTATGTAAAGAAAAAACCATAATGACCACCAGGATTTAAACCATGTAGTGCTGTCTCCTCCTCAGAACACAATAATCTGGGGCGCCTGGGTGGCTCAGAGGGTTAAGCCTATGCCTTCAGCTCAGGTCATGATCTCAAAGTCTTGGGATGGAACCCCACATCGGGCTTCCGCTCAGCAGGGAGTGTGCTTCCCTCTCTCTCTCTGCCTGCCGCTCTGCCTACCTGTGATTTCTCTCTGTGTCAAATAAATAAATAAAGAAAGAATACAGTAACATGAAGCCCATCCATCTAACGTTCTTTCCACAGATCATCTAACATTCTTTTACCACCTCGGGTACTCCTGCAGCTCCATCATCCTTTGTTGATGGGAGCACTTAATTCAAGATGTAATTTTTCCAAGAAGAGTTTACTTCCTTCTTTGGTCAGCCCTGTAGGTGTTTTCTTAGACAGGGGCTTCAAGTCACCTTGTTTTCTTAGTCAGGGGCTTCAATTCACCTTCCAAATACATATTTCTTCTTGAAAATTATTGTTTATATAAATTTGGTTTTAATTTAATTTTCTGAGTGACTTAGAAGTTACTTTATTAAAACAAGTAACTGATAGAAAGATTAACATATTTTATAAACCAACAACCATTAAAATTGCTGCATTGTTCTTTTTTCCTTCTCAAAAGAAACATTTTCTCATGTACCTAACATTTCTCTTAAACAAGGAGGATGCCTAGAAGCCATTATTTCGTAAATTCTGCATTCTAAATTTGGGATATAACTGTGTCTCAGATGTCACAGGGAGTAAATAGCACTGATTTTTAGGTATTATAATGTAACACTTCTATGCTCCTCAATTGAGTGCCACTTGTTTCTTTTCAACCTCAAGTGATTGAACTCTGGAAAAGGGTTCTTTCAGTGTATACTACCTGGAACAGAGAGGTTCTCTAACACTATTAGAGAACAGTGATCAAGTCCACAACATTTAGTGACATTCTGCCATAAGTTAGTTTTGTCGTTTCCCATAAACTTATTTATTTGATCTAACTCTCAAGCACATCCTTCCCCAACAGTGATCTTTAAAAACGTTCAATTCCGGGGCGCCTGGGTGGCTCAGTTGGTTAAGCAACTGCCCTCAGCTCAGGTCATGATCCCGGAGACCCCGGATCGAGTCCCACATTAAATAAAATCTTTAAAAAAACAAAAAAACAAAAAACAAAAAGTTCAATTCCATAACTTCTACAATATCCACAAACCTTTATGGGTGATGAAACAAGAATGTTCACAGCTTGTTGATGAATATGATATTCCATTAACATAATTATTATATGATGAGTACATCCAAATAGTGCTTTATATTCTCTTCAAGCTGATTTTCTGACATGAATTGTATCCTGGAATATAGCTTTCTCTATTATCCTTAGTTACAGCTTTTTAAAAAAAAAATTTTTTTAAGATTTTATTTATTGACAGAGAGAAACACAGCCAGAGAGGGAACACAAGCAGGGGGAGTGAGAGAGGGAGAAGCAGGCTTCCTGCCGAGCAGGAAGCCCGATGTGGGGCTCGATCCCGGGTCTCTGGGATCATGACCTGAGCCGAAGGCAGTTGCTTAACTAACTGAGCCACCCAGGTGCCCCAATAGTTTAAAATTTTTTAATGAGCTTCCAGGGATGTTATTTCAGCCTTACCGAATAGGGCAAGTCTAGTGCCAAACATCTCTAAGGAAACACTTGAAGCACATGGGCCAGGGCCGTTTAAAAACATCATGTGTATTGTTGACATTATATATTTATGGCATTAGTATGATAGAAATATGGTATGAATCAAAAGATACTGTGTGTGCCATAAGTTTCTCAGCTGTGTACATTTTAATCACCTCTCCCCCAATTTTTCTGTTTGAAAAGATACCATAACCTTCTTCTTAAAGTCCTTTGTGTTAACTTTGGGGAACAGTAATCTATAAAGTCATGACCCTGTCTCTCCTGAAACTGTCAAAGTACTATTTTCATTTTCTTAAAAAAATTCTGTCCACTTTCACATTTGACTGATTCAGAGAGGGATACAGATTTGAGAAATTTAGACCAATCCTCAGTATTTGGGGAAATGAAGTACAGTCTACTTTCTCCTCCCACTAGGAAGCTGTCTTAAAACTGTGCTACCTTGATTGTTGAAATACAAAATTCAGCAACTCTGCTGTTCAGTGACCAACACCCTACTCAATTTGTTTACAATGATTTTCGAGGGTGTCTGAGAAAAATATCTAAAAATCTAAACACAACCTACAAAGTGCATAGCAATAATAACTGTAGTCAACAACCCATAAATTGAGTCCTCAGGTGATGCTGTGTCATTACATTAGCAGGAATCCAATGTTTTTTCTAAGAAAACAAGTGTATATTTCTCATAATCTACATCTTTAGTGAGTGTAAGGGCTGAAAGAGATAGCTTATCCTAATTGGCTCAGTGGAAATAACATATTTAAATCTATTAAAACTTTTATAAACACTTTTTCCATTGACTAGAATTTTCCTCTATTTCCTTTTATTACTTGTTTTGATTATAAATTGATTATAAATTGACTTAGGGTGGTTTTATAGATGTTTTCTGTGCTTAGTTCTCTGAATTTCTTACACATGTGGTTTAGTGCTATTTTTCCAAATTTGGAATATACTCCAAAGTCCTATCTGCAATTTTTTTCTCTTCTACTTTCCCCCCTTTGTGAACTCCAGTTACCCATATATTAGGCATCTTAACATGTTTCACAGTCCACTGCTGTTCTGTTCATTTTTATTTTTCAGCTTCTTTTCCCTTTGTGTTTTAATAGTTTCTACTTCTTTGTTTCCAAGTAAACTTTTTTATTTATCCCATCAAAGAGATACATATCTATCTCAGACATCATTATCCTAATATATAGAAGTCCAGTTTAATTTATGTGTGTGTGTGTATGTGTGTGTAGCCTCTCTCTATGTGACGCATTCTTCTAGCTTATTAAACATGTGGAATACACTCAGAACAACTGTTTTAATATCTTTTTCAGCTAATTTTAACATCAGTTCTAGTTAGTTTTAATAAATTGATTTTTCTTATGGATTGAGTATACATATGTATGACTGCTAGTTTTTAATAAATGACAAACACTGTGAATATTAATTTATTGGGTGCTATTACCTTAAATATTTGTATTACCATATTCTTCATCTTTGTCCTGGAATGAAGTTTAAGTTACATGAAGACAGATATTTTTCCCCATTGAGGCTTGTTATTAAACTTTGTCAGAAAATACCAAAGAATGATTTAATCTAGAGTAGGTCTAAATATTCTACCTAATGTGCCTTGAATCATGTGGCATTCTACTTTGGCTGATAGGAACAGGTGCTGTTCAGTCTTTTGTGAGTACAGGCAATGTTTCTTTAATCATTTTATGTGTGTGTCCCCTGGTCTTGGGCAGTTTCCTCACAGGACTATATAATAAGTACTCTTCCTGAATTCTTGAGGGTGACCATCTATGGATCTCCTTAGTTCTAGCTCTCTGCAATTTTCTCTTTTTTATTGCTCAGCCTTGTGAACTTTAGACACTCTAGTCACTCCAGACTCATCTCCTTCCTCATTTGGGACTCTGCTGACTCCCCCTGCTTTTCACCTTCTTGTAATGTGGTCACCTGACTCTCCCAAGGCATTAGTCTTTGTGCAATCATAGGGGTCATTTTATTATTTTTCTTCCACTGCCCTTTGTTAACCAGATACCAATGTCATGAAAACTATAGTGTCATATATTTTACCTGTGTTTTTATGTTTTTCAGGCAAGAAGGTAAATCCAGTCCCTCTTGTTATATTTAGGGCCTGAAGTGGTACTCTAAATCCTTTAAACCTGTGTTTTAAACCAACAACACATAACATTTATGTTTTACTGTTTTATGTGCTTCAACTCTAGAAATGAAGAAGGATGGCCTCACCAAGCAGATGCAGCAAATAGCTAACTGTCTGACTTCTGTCCTCTATATAAAACATTTCCTTTTTTTGTTTAAGAACAAATTGGATCATGTATCAGTATATTGATTTATGTGGGGACATTGCATGCACTTTAATGATACAATATTCAGAGATAAATATTATTTTGGTTCAGTTTTTCAAAAATATGCTTTAGTATTATTCTTAGGAGTTCCTTTAAACAATGTAGGTATTGCAATAACTGTGGATTTTATAATAATGTTAATCTGCAAATGGGAAAAATTGTTTTATTTATTTATTTATTTAAAGATTTTTATTTATTTATTGACAGAGAGAGAGAGAGAAAGAGCAAGAGAGCACAAGCAGGGAGAGCTGCACAGGAAAGGAGAAGCAGACTCCCTGCTAAGCAAAGCAGACACCCCAGGGAGTCTGTTGTGGGGCTTGATCCCAATACCCTGAGATTATGACCTAAGCTGAAGGCAGAACCTTAACAGACTGAGCCACCCAAGCACCACAAGATATTCTCTAAGACTGAAGAAATCACTAAATTTTAAACCTATTTAGATATCTATGTATTTTTTTTTTAAGATTTATGTGTTATGTGAGAGAGAGAAAAAAAGTAGTGGTGAAGGGGTGGAGAAAGGGAGAGAGAGAATCCCAAGCAACCTTCCCATTGAGTGTGGAGCTTGGCTCACGGCTGTATCATACAACCCTGGGATCATGATCTGAGCCGAAGTCAGAATTCAGATGCCCAACTGAGCCAACCAGGCACCCCGGATATCTATATAATCTAATCAATATTTTATTCATACCCAGTGCCTGGAATTCTCAACCTGAGCATCATTTATTTTTCTTTTTAAACCAAATTGTGCATAAGAACAAAATGAGTAAATATTATGTAAGTTAAGATAAAACAGTATAAGTTCAGAAAACAAAGGAAAATGGTTTCATAAGCATGACTTAGAATGTACTTGAAATTGCCATTGATATAATTTTGAGAATTAAGTAGAACTCTGCAAGAGTTGATAAATAATGAGGTCATTACCGTTTCGAAAAGAAATAACTCTTGATACAGCAAATTGTAAAAAGACAGCCTCATGCTGACAAAGATGTTTTACACAGTGCATCATTTCTTATCATCAGAATCAAATGAGCACAGTTGATGTGTGATACAATTTATTCTTTAATTTCTGGGTTTTTCAATAGAAATACCATAAAGAGGGTACCGAAAGGATATGTTCATGGAATGTTCTCTTATAAATAATGGAATGAATTGATTATCTTTTTTTTAAGTCTTCAGATATATTGTCTCAAATGTATGAAATCAATTTCTTAATTGACTAATCTACATAAGCTATTACTTAGAACATTATTGGGTACTTACCTAGTAAGCATTGAAGATACAGAAGTGAATCACAGCTCCAATATTGGGGAGGTCATCACATTTTTGTAGATATAGACACGTAAATAACGAGACACACGACAATAACTGCCGTAATATACATGTCTGAATGGGAAATAGATGAGTGAACCTTAAATTTATCACGAGTGATGGTGCTTGTTTGTTAAAGACCTTAAGATTCTTTATTTTCACTTCCTAATATACAGTTTGTATGACATTCACAAGTTTGCCCTGGCTGATATTCCGCTGTGTAACAAGAAAGAGTAACTTTAACATCTTTCTTAAGTTCACTTTTCTGTGTCTATCAAAGGTGAAGATTAAGTATGATAAATAAATCTAATATAGAAACTTGGTAAATATGTGGAAATAAAGTAATGCAAAATTGTGCATTAGATTTCATTTTTAGTAGGCTTTTAAAAAGATGTTATTAAAATAAATTTATGAGGAATATTGTTATAAATATGTTTGCTACTTCTTTTGAAATCATTTTAATTATTGTAATGTTAATTAGAGCTGTTTATGCCATTCAAAAGACCACTGTAATTGAAAACATGTATAAATTAGACCTTTTATTTGACATTGTGCCATTATTTTACCAATCTCCTTATCTACTAGCTAATCAAAGATACTAAGCTTTTCACACCCCACACACACAATGTCCCATTCTTATGATGTTCATGATGTTCATCTAAGTGACTTAAATCAACATGAAAGAACTAATATGTCAGCCAAAGTACTCAAAATTGGGCAGGCTACTTGTATTTGAATAATTGGTTACTTTGAACAATACTCAAAATATCTAAGAAAATACATAGCTTAGCCAAAGAACAGTAAGTAATGGAGAGAAGCTGGGTATAGTGTGCACAGCATATCATTTTTGATCCAGCCTACAAATTACTGGAAAATAAAGATGTGACTAAATCAAGCTGCCAAAGTGAGGCCTTCCCATGTGCCTTGGCTTCCTTTCATGTCAGCCCATCTTCTGAAACATCCTACTCTAATTTCTTTACTTTTCCTGCTATGGTGTGGATGTAAACCCAGAATCCATGAGCCATCTGTGAAAATTATTCCCTTATTACCACTTTTTCACTCTTTTCATGACAGTAATCAAACTCTTCACCTGGAACAATCACATGTATCAGTTGGAGGTCTCTTTATGTCCTGAATGGAGCTTCAAATAGTTTATTCCTTTGATATGGTACAGAATGAGCTTGTTTTTTTTCTGGCTTAAAAGAAAATGGAGAATGGAGAAAAAAATGTAAAACAAAATGAAATAAAAAGAGGGAGAAAAACAAATATCTGAAATAAAATCTTCTCAATTTGCTTAAATATAATCTAAGCCTCTATATTATTTTTTCACATTTGTTAAAATATATGTGTATTTACTTTCACAAAGTATGAGCTACTTGCCTCTCTGCTTATTACAAAATCTAAGAATATGATGACAATATCTAATAGTTGATGAAAAATACATTTACATTGAGAAAAATACTTTATAAGCATTGCCTGACTGAAACCTTAAAAATATTTTTAAAAATAGTACAATGTAGACCTTGGTTATACACCAAGTCTAGTTCTTCTAGAAGTAGTAGTCTATTAGTAATAATCTAGTACTACTGAACAACCACGTTCCAGTATATACATATATACATATAAAATATATATAGACATATACATATATATGTGTATTACATATATACAATTATAAACATTATATAGAAATATATATACTAAATACTACATTCTTGCAACAAATTTGTATGGTTTCTAATAAATTGTTTTTTATTAAGAGTCCATATAGTCACACATATTTGTTAGGGAATAGTTATTGGCATCTACTATATATTAAACACAATTGTAACTTTATGACATCAAGGAGAATAAAAGAGACAACATATTGATCTCCAGCCTATGGTTTAGCAAAGAAACAATCACAATTTTTTTTAATTTGCCAAAAGTTATATGAGTGGTGTAAAATGTAACAAATGTCTATATGACACATGTGGTGTAATCATAGCATTTAGTGAAGGGATACTTATAGTGAGTAAAAATTTCAAGTGAAATTAAAAGTATTGGAAAATTGAAAAAGAAATAAAAAAGAGGATTTCAAGGAGTGGGGAAAAGTGCAGTTATTTTTTTTAGGTCTAGAAAGAGCATAACTTGTGAGAAATCAGGTGTCCAGTGTGCTTAGGGCTGAGAAATTATATTGCCAGGTGATACAAAGTCTATATTTCTTTAAAAAAAAAGGAAAAAAAAGATTTAAATTTAGTGTATAAGATAGTGAAATGTCTCTGATTGAGAAACAATGCAGAATTTTTTTTTAAATTTTTATAATTTTAATTCCAGTATGGTTAACATATAGTGCTATATTAGTTTCAGGTATACTGTATAGTGATTTGTCAAGTCTGTATATTACTTAGTACTCACATAAGTATCCTCTTCTTTTTTCTTGTTAAGAGGGACCTTGGGGGAGGGGCAGAGGGAGAGGAAGAGAAAGAATCCCAAGCTCGGTCCATGCCCGGTGCAGAGCTCAACACGGGTTCGAGCTCACAACCATGAGATCATGACCAAGCTGAAATCAAGAGGTGGATGCTTAACTGACTGAGCCACCCAGGCACCTGCAGGAGTATACCCTTTATCCCCTTCACCTATTCCACTGATATCCCCACCCACCTTCCTTTTGGTAACTGTTATTCTCTATATTAAAGCATCTGTTTTTTGGTTGTCTCTTTTTTTTTTCTTTGTATCAAGTTTCTTAAATTCTTCATATGGGTGAAACCATATGATATTTGTTTTTCTCTTGACTGATTTTTTTCACTTAATGTTATACTTTCTAGATCTATCCATGTTGTTGCAGATGACAAGATTTCATTCTTACTTACATCTGAGTACTATTCCATTGTGTGTATGTGTGTGTGTATGTGTGTGTATGTGTGTGTGTGCACCACAGTTTCTTATCCATTTATCTATCAATGGATAGTTGGGCTGCTTCCATAATTTGGCTGCTATAAATAATGCTGCAGTAAACATGGTGTGTATATATCCTTTCAAATTAGTGTTTTTATATTCTTCAGATATACCCAATAGTGGAATTACTGGACCATAGAGTAATCGTATTTTTAATTTTTTGAGGAAACTACATAACTATTTTCCACAGGATTATATGCAAACTGGCGCATTCCTATCGATAGTTTGCATTCCTACCAATAATACATGAGTGTTCATTTTTCTCTACATCTTCACTAACACTTGTTGTTTCTTGTGTTTTTTAATTTTAGCCATTTTGACAAGTGTGAGATGATACCTTATTGTGGTTTTGATTGCATTTCTCTGATGATGAGTGCTACTGAACATCTTTTCATGTGTCTGTTGGCCATTTGTTTTTATTCTTTGGAAAAATGCCTATTCATGCCTTCCACCGATTTTTTAACTGGATTATTTGTTTTTTGGGTGTAGAGTTATATAAGTTCTTTATGTATTTTGGATATTAACTCTTTATTGGCTATGTCATTTGTAAATATCACCTCCCATTCAATAGATTCTCTTTTATTTTTGTTGATTATGTCCTTTGGGGTGCAGAAGGTTTTTATTTTGATGTAGTCCTAATAGTTTATTTTTTGAAAGCAGAATATTTTATTTATTTATTTTTAAATATTTTATTTACTTGGGAGAAAGAGAAAGGGAGCTAGAGAGAGCATGAGTGAGGAGGGGAAGGGCAGAAGGAGAGGGATGAGCAGACATCCTGCTCAGCACGGAGCCTGATAAGGTGGGGCTCTATCCCTGGAATCATGACCCGAGCCAAAGGCAGACACTTAACTGACAGACCCCCCCCACAGGCCCTGTTGAAAACAGAATATTTTTAATTTAGATAATATTTTTTCTTTTTATTACTTTTCTATTGAAGTATAATTGACACAATGTATTAGTTTCAGATGTATATAATATTGATTCAACAAATCTGTGCCTTATTTAGTCCTCACCATGATAAGTATATTTACCATTGGTCACCATATAACATTATTAAAATAATATTGACTATATTCCCCATGTTGTATTTTTTTTAAGATTTTACTTATGTATTTCACAGAGAGAAACACAGCTAGAGAGGGAACACAAGCAGGGGAATTTTTTAATTTTTATTTTTTAAGGATTTATATATTTGGGGTGCCTGGGTCACTCAGTAATTAAGCGGCTGCCTTCAGCTTAGGTCATGATTCCAGAGTCCCAGGACTTAGCCCCACACTGGGCTCTGTGCTTGGCAGAAATCCTGCTTCTCCCTCCTCCTCTGCCTCTGCTTGTGTTCCCTCTTTCACTGTGTCTCTCTCTGTAAAATAACTAAAATCTTAAAAAAAAAAAAAAAGATTTATTTATTTAATTTGGGAGTGGGGAGGAGGGACAGAGAGGATGGGAAAGAAAGAATCTCAAGCAGACTCTCTCCTGAGCTTAGAGCCTGATGAGGGACTTGATCTCATGACCCTGAGATCATGACATGAGCCAAAACCAAGAGTTGGATGCTTAATGTACTGAGCCAACCTTATGTCCCTTATTTGGTTTTCAGATTTCACATATTGTGAAACCATATCATATTTGTCTTTATCTGTCTGACTCTTTGCACTTAGCATAATGTCTCCTGAGTATATGTATGTTGTCACAAGTGGCAAAATTGCATTCTTTTTTATGGGTGAATGATATTACATAGTGTATATATACTATATCTCCTTTATTCATTCCATTCATCCATTGATGGGCATATGAACTGTTTCCATATCTTGGCTATGGTAAATAACACTACAGTAAACATAGGGGTGCGTATATCTTTTTTGTTAAATACCGAGAAATGGGATGGCTAGATCATATAGTAGTTCTGTTTTTAATTTTTGAGGAACCTCAATACTGTTTTTCATAGTGGTTTCAGAAATTTAAATTTTTACCACCAGTGTATGTTTCCCTTGTTTCTGTACCTCTCCAACACACATTTCTTGACTTTCTGGTAATAGCCATTCTGACAGGTGTGATGTAGTATCTCATTATGGGTTCGATCTGTATTTCCTTGATGACTGGTGATGTTAAACATCTTTTAATGTGCTTGTTGGCCGTCTGTATATCTTCTTTAGAAAAATGTCTATTCAGATCTTCATCCCATTTGTTAAAAATTTAGGTAGCAGTTTTTTTTAATTAGATTCCATAAAAAGAGATTCATGGCAAAACAGCAAAGATTTTGCCTTAGTGAGAATTTTTAAAATAACTTAAGATTTGAGTGTGTGCATATGTGTGTTTCTTTTCTAATAAATCTGTATTGGCATAAAAGAAAACAGTGAGAAAACATAAATTCTCATATGTAAGTGTAAAGTCATTATAGATAAACATAATTTTGTCATGAATGATACTACCCTCTTCTGAAATGTTCTGTGATGTAGACAGTGATTCAGATGGTTTTGTCTGAGGAGGAAGGATTGGATTTTAATTTCACACTTGTAGGTAGTCTCTTCCTCTGAATAATTTTGGCACCTTATTATAAATACATTATGTTTTTGAAAATCAAAATTTCTTTTGGAATATTATACTCTTCATCTCCATGAGATTGTGAAACACTATCCAAAAGTACAAAAAAAGAATAAGGAAAATTCTTTGTAACTACCAGGGCTTGTAAGAGTATTTAAGGAAGTGGTCTTAAATAATGTACTTATATCTAGATTATTGGTTTCCTCATTTATAAAACCAGGGTGCTTACAATACTCTCTCTGTATGTATTCTGCAAGGATAAAGTAATAAGCTCATGTGCAAACAAACCTAGACATGCCTGGATCACACTATCATATATACAGATCAGATTCTAAATTAAAACTTTTTCTCAGAATAATGTAATAGATAGTATTAGAAAGTATAGTGTTTGAGAAATCTATAAACAACCTTCAGAATAAATTTTAAAAAAAGCACTTTAGTGTAATAGGAATTGGCTGGGTATATATTTTTTCTTTTTTATGCAGTTATAGAATGAGCTCTGGTTCCAGTAAACTATAGCCAAAAAGAGACTGGGAAGGGAAGCCATCTCTGAGAGAACGAAAGGAATTATAGCCACTTCTCTCCTAGGAACCAATAATTGAATACAGGAGGTTAGTTCCAGAAGTAATGTCAGTGATTCTGATCCAGTACTACTATAGAACTCTACACAAACTATTCTTCAAGCTCCTACCAACTTCCGATTAGCACTTCTCATCTGCTGGGTGGAGAATAAACCACATTGTTTTTAAAATATGTAAAATGATTGAAGAGGTATTTCCATATTCTGGAGAAGAGAGATTGTTTCCTCAATTGTAACTTCAATCCACCCTCTTAAAGAGAGAGAGAGAGAGAAAAATGATGATCTTGTATTATATAACATACTTCTCACAGAATCTTTTGTTTATAAAGGGCCTCCTTTTTGGGGTGCAGTGTAATATATGAATCTAAAACTCTGCTTTCCAAGATGTTTGTCTATTCTATTCATTTTCATACAAATACAAGGTTTACATCAATATCCTTATATTCTTTATGTATCACTAGCGCATAAAGAGTTGAACTAGTAGCATTCATGCTTGCTTGGAAGTGGTAGGAGTACTTATTGATCTGCAGTGTGACAATATATTTTTCCTCTAAACAGATATGTTTGTGATAATGGTGAACAGTCCTTCTTATGCAATTAATTCTAAAATTTACAAGTAGATTTAGTGAGCACTTGTGTTTTTATAAATTTTGTTTATATAAACTTCTATTAACTTAATTTCCCTGATATTTTTTGAGAAAATCTTGACAAATTTGCTCTTTTCCAGAAATAAAAGCAAATAGTCAGAGTTTATTTTAAAAAATACTGACTTCCCCTAAATTAGAAAATATACATAAACTTAAAATTGACCTCTGTATTTTTCATTATAGAGGGAGTTTGAAGGTACCACATGAAGAACACTTTATATTGAGCAATATTTATTAAATGTTTCCCATTTAATATTAGACATAGACAGAGATAGGTTACGCATATACCTTAGAAGTAAGTAGTTTTCAGTTTATTAAAACTTTTGAGCCAAAGGGAAGCTACACCATCAGTTATGATATTATAGCTAAATTGACTGAAAGTCTCATGCAGTAGCATGCCACACACTTGCCTATTTTCAAGGCTTAGTTCAAAATGTTTCCCAATTACAGATACAGAAACCATAGTCACTACAATTATACCAATAAAGGTATAAATCAGGGTCTCAGAAATTTATTCACTTACTTGCTTGTTTGTTCATTTATTCTTTCATTCCTCAAACATTTGAGCATAATGCAAATACAAATAAAGGAAGTGCAATGCATTATACAAAAACTACAAAAATAGTTTGTGTAGATTTTTATAGTAGTACTGGATCAGAATCACTGACATTACTTCTGGAACTAACCTCCTGTATTCCTGTATTCAATGCAAATAATATGTGTGGCATAAGAGGAGAGATGGTTAGATAATTTATAATAAAATGGGTGATTTGGGGTTAATTATTTATATTATCCATTCTTTACCCTTATTTATTTATTTATTTATTTATTTATTTATTTATTTATTTATTTTTAAGATACTACTTATTTATTTGACAGAGAGAGATCATAAGTAGGCAGAGAGGCAGGCAGAGAGAGATGAGGAAGCAGGCTGCCTGATGCGGGCCTCAATCCAGGACCCTGAGATCATGACCTGAGCGGAAGGCAGAGGCTTCAACCCACTGAGCCACCCAGGTGCCCAATACTTTACCTTTATTTGTAAGACAAAAATGGTGCACTTACATATGAAAATTGCATTTATTTATTTTTTTAAAGATTTTATTTATTTATTTGACAGAGAGAGAGCACAATAGGCAGAGAAGTTGGCAGAGAAAGAGGGGGAAGCAGGCTCCCTGCTGAGCGGGGAACCCAATATGGGACTTCATCCCAGGACCCTGAGATCATGACTTGAGCCGAAGGCAGGGTATTAAGCCTCTGAGCCACCCAGGCACCCTGAAAATTGCATTTAAGTTCTTAATCTATATACAGATAGTATCCAATTAGTTTTAATTATTTTATCTACCAACATGAGGAGTAAATATCGATGTTGGAAGGTTAAGAGATAGGAGATAGCTGATAATTTAGACCTAAAATCTTGGAATTTATTAGAATTGGAAAGTTATGTAGTCATTATACATCTATAGTATTATTCCTTAATCACCTTAGGGACAGTTATTTGCCCTTAATAACACTCATATATTTTTATTGCATAATCTTATTTCTGGTGTATTTCAAATAATTTTTCCCATAGAAATCAATTCCACTGGGAAAGAATTATGTGTGTTAGCCCTATGATTTAAAAAAAAATCAAACACATTCTGGAAAACACAAGTTAAACTTGGTTGAGCCAATTGTCAAATCTTCTGTGACCTGCTTTCCTTCTACTCTCTTTGAAATATTTTGTCTCCATACTTCCTTATTACTTCTGGTCACCACACTCTGCAATTGTCAGAGATTACATTCATTGAGGAACATGCAGATCAGTTCTTCAAAACATTGACGCTCACCTCCTTACCTAAAAGTAATTTTCTGTAATTTGCATTTTCCTTCAGAAACAAGCTGATTAAATATAATTCACATTTTTCTGATTCTCTTCCATAGTTCAAGCATCGTCAGTTTCTCACCATCTTCCACAAACTGATTTCCGTTGTACCACACAAATCTTCTATAATCCAACCACCTCCCCATTTTCCCTATTTTTACATCATGCCACTTGAAACTGGAATTTATGGTTACCAAAATTTGCTCTTTTTTTAATTAAAATTACATTTTTTGTTGCTCCATCCAACTCCTTTCCTTATTTGAAACCTAGAAGTCTGTTAGGTCAGCTTTTCCCCAAAAGCCATCTTCATCTGAAGCACTGTATAATACAAACTCTAAATAATTCAGTACAAAGGATGAGAGTCCTTGCTTCCTCATGCAGCTTCCAAGTCTTTACTCTCCTGCTCTCTGGTAAATATCTCTGCTGCCCCAAGATTCAGGGCATCTACAATATTAAACTACTATATCTCCCCAGCTTTGTCATTTGCTCATACACATGTTACTTCCCAAATATACTGAGGAGTATATGGTTCACTCTTTTTTTATTGTGCCAATTTCTGATTATTTTCAAACAATATTTCTCCATCGATGGTATGTCCCTCAGAACACACTGGAGTAGATTCCTTTATCTCCTTCTTGCTAATAACCTACCTTTTCAAACCATCCCAATTTGAGAACTCCCTGGATCTCATCTTTACTTGGAATTAAACACAACACCTTAAGCAACCACAGTCCATCAGGTATCACACCCTTTCTATATATTTATCCAGTCTTTATTTATGAGTGCTTTTTCAAGTTTTAGTGTTGTCTATATTTTTAGAAGCATAGAACTTTTCAAAAATTAGACTTTCAGAATCATCTGGAGTTTTTGTAAAAATGCAGATTGGCCTCATCCTTCCAATTTTTAATTGAATAATTATAGACATAGTCTCTAGGAAAGATTTTCTGTCTACTCTTCCTCATCTCATGACCTCAGTGCACCAAGTGCTAGCATCCATACCCAACACTTTCCTGAAGGAACTCTAGCTTATATCACCTGTGTATTTTTATATCTAATCATTCTTCCTGGCCCTCAACTACTTGAACATTTGTTACTGTAAAAGAGTAGACAACATTGATATCTACAAATAATGTCTTTCACTAGCCTCAGTGAAAGTCTTCCTTTTTCTCTCTTTCAATTTCTGTTTTTTTAGTCTCTAGGATCACCTCTATGCCACATAACTTTTTTCCCTTTTTTAAGTTTTTAAATTCCATTTAGTTCACATATAGTGTAATATTAGTTTCAGTAGTAGAATTTTGTGATTCTTCACTTACATACAACACTAGTTCTCATCACAAGTGCCTCAATATCCATCACATAATAGGCATATTTGTATTTTCTTAAATATACAGTCACAAGAATATATGATGTTATTTTATGTGGTTCACATATTGCATAAATATTAAACTCTATAGGGTGCCTGGGTGGCTCAGTGTGTTAAAGCCTCTGCCTTCAGCTCAGGGTCCTGGGATGAAGTCCCATATTGGGTTCCCCACTCAGCGGGGAGCCTGCTTCCCCCTCTTTCTCTTCCTACTTCTCTGCCTATTGTGCTCTCTCTCTCTCTCTCTCTCTCTCTCTCTCTCTCTGTCAAATAAATAACTAAAATCTTTAAAAAAGTAAACTCTATAGATCATGAAGCAAATTGCTTCTATTAAAATATTAATGAAATTTATTCATACTTAGACATTTATAATTTGTACATTCACTAGTTGTTTAGTACTGCCTTGTATTTTTAATCCACAATTTACCTATATACCCTCCTACTGAGGAAAAATTAAGTTATTTCTACCCTGGCAGGATTAATCTATACTCTACACATGTATCCACATTCATCAGTTCCTCCAACATAAACTGCCTGAAAACAGGATTGTTGTATTTCTTTGCCATCTTACTTTTTCATGGTATTACATTTATTTGAAAAGTACTTTAATTGCACAGTTTATACAATTTATTATGAAAAGACAACTTCTCCAAAACATGGCAATTTCCTGACAGAAGCAAACTGCCTTATTGAGGAGTCCCAGGTTGAGCAACTAAGTCAGTCCTTACCTTCCTCTCTGTCTTCCTCTCTCATTCTTTTCCCTTGCATACACATACATTTATTACACTAATGCAAAAGTAACAAATATAAACAAGGTGAAATTGGATATTCAGAGAACATATAAAGGGTTTAAAGATAAATATTTAATTTAAATATCAATTTAAAGATATATATTGGGCACCTGAGTGGCTCAGAGGATTAATAAGCCTCTGCCTTCGGCTCAGGTCATGATCTCAAGGTCCTGAAATCGAGTCCCACATCAGGCTCTCTGCTCAGTAGGGTGCCTGCTTCCCCCTCTTTCTCTGCCTGCCTCTCTGCCTATTGTGATCTCTCTCTCTCTGTCTGTCAAATAAGTAAAATCTTTAAAAACAGATATATAAAATGTCAGAGTTCATGGGTATTTAATTAAATTGCCAAAAGTGAATACTGAAAATGTCTTTAAATTGAGCCACTGATTTCAATCAATCAGTTGCTTATATGACATAGTGCCATGAAAACAAAGACAGTGTGTTTTTTATGTCCTTCACTAAATTAAATGTGAAATATTTTACTCTTAAATGCTAAACCTAGAGGTTTGACACTGTACTACAACATATGCGTTAATGTTACAGAATAGAAATTTAATTTGAATCAATAAATTTTGAGTTAAACACAAAGCTGGGTAGGAAGATATAAAAACTCAATCAATAAAAAATATACAACACCAACTGCAACAATAAAATTACTAATGTCACTTTATTAATGCAGTGCTATACCTAGGAGCATATTTTTTAACACAATTCAAAAAAATACCTATAATATTTTCATAAGCAATATAAATGACATTATGTTTATGAATGTAATTTGTAAGCCAAATACATAATAACAGGTGAATATTATAAATAGTGATGAATATTTTATTATAAATAAGTTTGTGGTTGTGAAAATGTAGCTACTTTGGACACATAATTTAAGCTAAGACACAGTTTTCTTGTATTTCAAAGGATTTATAGAAGTTACTGACTTTGAGGATTTGTTATTGGAGGTTACAAACATACAGTGGAGACAGGGACATTCTTACTTTTTTTTTTTTTTAAGATTTTATTTATTTGACAGAGAGAAACACAGCCAGAGAAGGAACAGGAGCAGGGGGAGTGAGAGAGGGAGAAGCGGGCTTCCCGCCCAGCAGGGAGCCCAATGTGGGACTAGATCCAGGGTCTCCACCCAGGCTCCCCTGAGACAGGGACATTCTTGAGGATGAGTATAAGAAAGCTGTCCCTTTTCATTTAGATTCCATTTAGAAATATTTATAAATTTGGGGTGCCTGGATGGCTCATTTGGTTAAGTGACTGCGTTCAGCTCAGGTCATGATCCTAGAGTCCTGGGATCGAGCCCCGCATGGGGCTCCCTGCTCAGCGGGAAGCCTGCTTCTCCCTCTCTCACTCCCCCTGCTTGTGTTCCCTCTCTAGCTGTATTTCTCTCTGTCAAATAAATAAATAAAATCTTTAAAAAATATAAATTAAATGAGTTGTCTGATTACATGACATTCCTTTTACCTAGTTTGCTTTTTGTCCGCCTCAGAGTTTATAGAATTCAGATCACTCTTAATTAAATAGCTATAATTAAAAACCATTACTATGTAGATCTACTGAAGAAATTTCAGTGCCTTGTGACAAGAATACTGCTTACTCCATTCATCCTTCTCTGATCATATTGGCTAAAATATTTGAGCAAACTGTGACTACTAATGCCAAGTGATAAAAGAAGTAATGCCAATTGACTCTTCTTCCATCATCCTACAACTAACCCCCAAAGAAGCCTGTGTTTATGGTCGTTTCTTTATCATTGAGAAAGATGATTGCATCGCTGTCTATTACTCAGGGTCATGAGGCATAACTAGGCTTAAGTGAAAAATCAGGTATTTGTGTACTCTTCACATGGGAAGGAGAGTATGTTTATTGAAACCTTAACCTCTCTTGATTTATAACCTCTTTATTTTCTTTATCTCAATAACACCATTTTTAAACCATTAAGTTTCATCATTATTTTTCTGTGTCTAAGAGACCATAAGTTTCATGAGGGATGGTATATATGATTTATCCAAGACCACTCCAAAAACTACTCTTTATTTCCACAAGAGAAAGAGATCAGGTGTTCATGTAGGATTTCCATAAAACTTAATGAGTAGCAAATTTTAAAAATAAGTTAGAATATCCATTTGTTTTATTTGTTTTTTAAACACACACTCTGGAAAACAGTATAGAGTTTCTCAGAAAGTTAAAAATAAAACTACTCTATCATCCAGTAATTGTACTATTGCCCTATTAGGTCTTAACTCAAAAGATCAAACAAACAAACAAACAAAAAAAAAACAATGATTCGAAGTAATACATGCACCTCAAAGTTTATAGCAGCATTATCTACAATAGTGAAATTATGAAGCAACTGAATCGTTCATCGACTGAGGAATAGATCAAGAACAAGTGGTTATATATTCAATGGAATATTACTCAGCCACAAAAATGAAATATTGTCTTTTGCAATGATATGGATGGAGCTAGATGCTAAGCAAAATTAAGTCAGTCAGAGAAAGACAAATATCACAAGATTTCACTCATTTGTGTAATTTAAACAACAAAAAAATGAGCAAAGGGGAAAAAAGAGAGACAAGTCAAGAAACAGACTCTTAATTTTAGAGAACAAACTTAATGGTTACTGGAGGGAAGGGGGCTGGAGAATGGGTTCAGTAAGCAATGGGGATTCACAAATTGTGATGAGCACAAGCTGATGTATGGAAGTGTTAAATCACTATATTGTCCCCCTAAAATGAATATAACACTGTATGTTAGCTAACTAGAATTAAAATAAAAAGTTAAAATTTAAAAAAATAGCTAAAATATACTATGACCAGGTGGTTAGTTCATCAGAAAAAGCTTATAGTTTTTATTGCATCATTATGTCTTATATTATTACATTTTTATGTAATTATGTTTAGTGTTATATCCTATATATCTTGAATTTTGTTATTGTGTCAAACAGATCTAATGCACTTGCTTCAAATTATTTAGAATACTTATGTATTGCTGATATTTACTGTTTCCCTAGCATATAAGTAGATCATAAACTTTCAGCTCTCATCTATATGTAACTGAAGTACAAAATATCTCTAAAGTTTGAAATTCAACTTAACTGAGATATAACTTGCTTTGTTTGTAATAGTATTAAACTATTTTTCTTGATTTGAGAATGTGATAATTTTCAAATTCTATTCATTTTGTTATTTTATATCTTAAAATATAAAAACAATATAAATATTAAATATATTGATTTTTGTGAAATATTTTTTAGAGATTTTATTTACTTATTTGACAAAGAGATAGACAGAGCACAACTAGGCAGAGTGGCAGGCAGAGGCCAAGGGAGAGGGAGAAGGTGGCTCTCCAATGAGTAAGGAGCCCCATGCGGGCCTCGATCCCAGGAGGCTGGGATCATGACCTGAGCCAAGGTAGACGCTTAACCAACTGAGTCACCCAGGCACCCCGTGAAATACTTCTGGGTTAAATGTAATAAGGCCATCATAGAAGAAATACTAGTTTTCTAAAATACAAACATGAAATTACTTAATATCATTTATTAGAAGATACTCTGATTTTGTTTCACAAGGTATTTAGTATGTCACTAGATAAAATCAGTTGTTTATTAATAGCTATGAATTACCAAAAATAACTGATATTTTTACATGAAAAACTTTGAGATAACATATAAGAAGACATCATTCATCTGAATGGTTACTGTAAGTCAAAATTACTGAGGAGGGAGTAAAACTTCCCTTAATGCAAGTCCGATCTTTTTTCTTTTTAATTTAAATAAGAATTAGCTATAACTACTTTATGAACAGCTTAGGGATCTGGAATATCTGTTTCTGTCATAACATTTCCTTGGCATTTTAATACCATAAGCTAATAAGGCTAACAGCACGTGAATTCTGTAAAAATTAAGCTGCTTTGACAATTCACGGGAAAGGGAGACTAACAAAATAAATTGGATGTTTAAAAAAAATCACTCAACTAACTAAATCTCTTTTGATTTTTTTAAGGCACTTAGATTGAAATAGTGACCTTTTAATCCTTTGCTTGTTTTTTTTTAATCTAACAAAATCTAAAATAGATTGAAAAAACACCTCATTCTGTTTCTTAAATAGATAATTTAATCTGAGCAGCAACAATATCACACTGATTCCCTAAAGCTTAAATATTTATTTTATTTTATTTTTTTCTTTCTTTATTTGACAGAGACACAGTGAGAGAGGGTACACAAACGGGGGAGTGGGAGAGTTGAGAAGCAGATTTTCTGCCTAGCAGGGAGCCTGATTTGGGCTCAATCCCAGCATTTTGGGATCATGACCTGAGCCAAAGGCAGATGCTTAATGACTGAGCTACCCAGGTGCCCCAAAGCTTAAATAATTTAAAGAAAACATAGCCTGAATGAAAAGAATCTCCCATCATATTGTGAATTTAGGGAGTACATATTTTCATATACAACAACAACAAAAAAAAACAACAGAACCACCTTTTAATTCAGCAAATAAATTAATCTGGTTGTAAACCTATCATCTACAAAAATTGCACCCTTAAAAAAATAGAGTACTTTTATAGGTATTAACAATATCTGTAGAATTTTATGTGTAGTATTAAATAGTCAAGGTAATCAAGGTATAACTGATATACTCAAAGTATAATATATATTTTATAGGGATTAATGGGTATATTTTGCAGTTTTCTAATTTGAATTCTAAATGATATCTATTATGCAACCAATAGTTCAGAAATTCCTTTTAACTTTTTGGACAGTATGTCTTGTTTTCAAAGCAGAGGAGCCTAGATTAGGTGCTTTCATTTTCCCGACCTATATGGTAGATGTGATAATGGCACTTATCTGTGGAACCCACATTAAATAGGAACATTTACCTGCATTTATTAGAATATTTTCTATAAATAATGTCCAACAAATATGAGAGGCTATTGTGATTATAGCTTTTATTATCTTAGATTCTGAAATATCTAGGGTGTGGAGTAATATAGAGAATTAAAACTAATTTAGATATCGTTACATATTCCCCTCTCTTTGGTCTGGTTAACAATATATTTATTATGTTCCATAATTAGTAATTTTAAACACTCCAAGCATATTGTAAGCACATTAATTTGCGTTTATACATTTTATATGAATTGATATGTTTTTATATTCTCAATTACATATATATTTTATATTCACAACATACATATATATAATTGCTTGATCATATATAATGTGCAAATACTCTTTCTCTGTAATTTTCTTTTTGAGAAAAAAAGAGACCATGTGGAAGCATGCAATTCATACCTCTTTTTTTTTTAAGATTTTATTTGTATATTTGACAGAGAGAAACACAACTAGAGAGGGAACCCAAGTAGGGAAAATGAGAGAGGGAGAAGCAGGCTTCCTGCCAAGTGGAGAGCCTGATGCTGGGCTTGATCCCAGGACTCCGGGATCATGACCTGAGCAGAAGGCAGACGTTTAATGACTGAGCCACCCAGGTGCCCCGCAATTCATACATCTTACAAGGACTTTTAACCAGACATAGAAAAAACAGTTCTAACTCAACATAAATAAATAAATAAATAATTAATTAAAATATGAACGTGAATTTATTCACTTGAAAATATAGAATAATTAAGAATATAGAGTATCCTTAAAAATTTACATGTATGTCTAAACACAATTACATGAATAGGTAGTTTTCCAAAGAAGATATATAAATGCACAAAAATCACATAAAAAGGTATTCAACATTTTTCACAATCAGTAAAATTCAAATCAACATTACTAGGGCTGGAACACATGGATAGAATTCTGTGGTGGTTGGCAACATTCTGTGATATGGGTGACAGGATATATGGGTTTTTGCCTTCAATAATTCAGTAAACTATGCATTTATTTTGAGTGGTTTTCTGTATAATTATTTTACAAAGATGAGTTGAAAATAAAAAAAAATCTACACTAGGAAAGTACTTTACATCCACTAGGATAGTAATAGTAATAATAATAATAAATATAACAAGTTTTGATGAGAATGTGGACAAACTGGAATGCTCATATAATGGTAGAACTGTAAATTGATATAATGGCTTTGTTAAATAGTCTCTTTTTCCTCCAGATATTAAAGATAGAATTATCATATGACTCAACAGTTCCACTCCTAGGTATTTACCCCAAATAAATGAAAAATGTATTCACACAAAATTTGTTTATGAATGTTTAAAACAGCATTATTCATAGCGGGCAAAATGTGAACACAACGCAAATGCTCATCAGTTGAGGAATGGATAAATCAAATGTAGATTTATATATGATGGAATATTATTCAACTACGAAATCAAATCAAATGCAGATATATGTGAAAACAGGAATGAACCCTGAAAATATTTTTCTATAGAAAATATCATTCAGAAAAGGCTGCATATTATATAATTCTATTTGCATGGAATGTTAAAGAGAGGCAAATCTATGGAGACAGAAAGAATTCTTACTGCCTATACAGGAAGTTTGTATGGATTGGTAAAGAATACAGTGTTTCTGTTTAGAGAGACTGAAATATTCTAACATTAAGTGTGTTATTGGGGGTGCCGGGGTGGCTCAGTGGGTTAAACCTCTGCCTTCGGCTCAGGTCATGATCTCAGGGTCCTGGGATCGAGGCCCACATTGGGCTCTCTGCTTGGCCCTCTCTCTGCTCTCCTCTCTCTGCCTGCCTCTCTGCCTACTTGTGATCTCTCTGTCAAATAAATAAAATCTTAAAAAAAAAAGTGTATTATTGGTTTCATAACTCTGATTATACTAAAATCCATTGTCTTATATACTTTTAATGGGTGAATTATATATATAGACTGTGACATAGTTTAATAAAAGTTTATAATCAAAGAATAAATAATATTCACTTTTGAACAATTAAATACACAGTAGTCCTATTCAATGCCTACATTGAAGGTGGCAGAACATGAAATGAAAGACACTGAAATTAAATAGGCAGAACATGAAATTAAAAGACACTGAAAGACACTGAAATGAAAGACACTGAAATTAAATAAATATTAAATTTATTCATTTGCAAATATAGAATAATAAAGAATATAAAATATCCTTAAAAATTTTACATGTATGTCTAAACACAAAAACACATGCATATCTTTGTTTGCATTGAAGGAACCTGTGTGTAGTGACCCAGAGAGAAAATGAATGAAGCTGCCTTAAAGCATCTATTCTATCCTTTTTAAATGTACACTTCTGTATTTGACTGATTAACTATTTTTAAGTGTTTACACAAGCTACATGTAGTTATAGTAATTATTATTATTATTATTATTTTAAAGATTTTATTTATTTGACAGAGAGAAACACAGCCAGAGTGGGAACACAAGCAGGGGGAGTGAGAGAGGGAGAAGCAGGCTTCCCGCACAGCAGGGAGCCCGATGTGGGACTCCATCCTGGGTCTCAGGGATCATGACCTGAGCCAAAGGCAGTGGCTTAACCAACTGAGCCACCCAGGCGCCCCTGTAATTATTATTTTTTAAGTGAAATCTGTGACTCAGAATGTATTTAAATAGTATGTCAGAAGGTACAAAGCTAGTCAGAGAAAAACTGTGATTAACTCTGTTAAGTTTTATTCCCAATCCAATGAACTTTCTGGTTCTCGTAACTGCCACGGCTAAATTATTTTAAAACGAAAGATTTACTTCATCTATTAAGACTCAAGAAGAAACTCATTTAGGTTATTAATATGGCCTTCCTTACATAAAAAAGATGAGAGAGATAAATGTTAGAATTTGCATAATGCTTCTCTTATTGAACATTTATAAATTTTGCAAATTATTCACCAAATCTATTGAAAATCATATGCTCTTGCTTCATGCTATTTATTCGGTTTTTATCATAGTATAAAACCAAAACAATGAGGCAGTTATTTGCTCTCAATTTAATATTACCTCACCAAAATAAAAATTTTAAATACCTTAGATTTGTTAATTTGAAATCGTTTTTCAGTGATTAAAAACACACAAAAAAACTATAAACAGTGTAATTTCTCCATGAATGAATGTTCCGTATAGCAGTCTTGATCTACTCAGTTTTACCATTGATTCCAAAGTAGCTCTTCTGACTCCCTCTCAAAAATCTTCAAGTTCTTGAATATGAAAAGGGGCTGTGTTATGTTGATACTAATGTATAGTTTCACTTTGTAGAAGCAACAAGCATTATTTAATTTTTGAGTATTCTATAAAGCTTCTGATTTACAAGGAAAATATAATCTCAGTATCTTCTTTCATAACACATATGAATCTATTTCAGATGTTAAACTCTGTATTTCCTCTTAAGTAAAGACTTTAAATAACCAGATATAGCATGGCCATATCTTCTGCTTGGATTTAAAATAATAGTAATTTTTAATTGAAAGGTATGTAATTTCTTCAGGTTGAAATAACTAGGGTTTAAATACATGTCCAGTCACTATGAAATGATTTTTCAAAGGTTGACATTTTAATTTTCATGCATTCAGTTTAATTTTATAATATTTTTCTACCTATATAAGACTTCAGGATAATATATTTGATATTTAAATCAAGATTATGTCAGCAATACAATGATAATCTGGCAGATATATTTACAAGTTTTATGTAATAACATGCAAAACAGATAGGAATATTTAAAGTATCCTCAGAAATACAACAACTCTTTATTTCTGCATTTGAAATGATGTATATTTCCTAATAAGACTTAGAAAAGAACGACAGTAAACAGTGTTCATATCTAACTTTATTTTAAGTAAATTATAGTTATATGTGTATCTATCTTCTATCACCTGTCTATCCACCTATTTAATTTAGCATGTTTTAGTTCTTAGAGATATAACTAACTGGATGAGTTAACCTATAGACAAGTAAATAAGTAAATGGACTGTATTTCAGCTAAGGAGAAAGTGACTGGCATTTTGGCCATTTCAGATAGATTGAAAGAGGCATCTTCTGTAAGGATATTACCTGGGGCAGAGACTTGAATAATAGTCACTGGAAATGTATTAAAAAGAAAAAAAAAAGTTGAATAGGTATCACCCCCAAATTAGAATTATCCCAATTCTTTTAAGTTGGCAGAAAAGACTGAAATACTCGGAGCAAGAAGAAAATGTTAAGAAGTGAGGAAGGACACAGGCATGGAGGTCCTGTCATGTCAGACCTTAAAGGCAATGGTCCCATATAAATCTATAATCAGCGGTGCAGAAGTTTTAAGGAGAATGATGGTATATATGGTTTTGAATTACATTTACTAATTTCCCTTACAATGAAGTGTGATTGGTGGAGGAAATTGGAAGCATGAAAATCAACAATTTTGTAAGATTCTAAGAGTCTTATGGCCATTCAGAGCAGTATGATAAAGTTGCCTTGGTAAGAATTACTATATCTGGGTGCCTGGGCGGCTCAGTGGGTTAAAGCCTCTGCCTTAGGCTCAGGTCATGATCTCAGGGTTCTGGGATCAAGGCCCACATCAGGCTCTTTGCTCAGCAGGGAAACTGCTTCCTTCTCTCTCTATGCATGCTTCTCTGCCTACTTGTAATCTCTCTCTCTGTGAAATAAATAATAAAATCTTAAAAAAAAAAGAAAAGAAAAAAAAAGAATTACTATATCTGCAGGCAGAACCAGGGAGAATTGCTGATGATAGAATATGCAAGAAAAAATGATAATGTGGCCTTCTACCTTTTTAAACCTGACTGAAATGTATTTTTTTTTTAAGATTGATTTTATTTATGCGACAGAGAGAAACACAGCTAGAGAGGGAAAACAAGCAGGAGCTGTGAGAGAGGGAGAAGCAGGCTTCCCATGGAGCAGGGAGCCGGATGCGGGGCTCCAGGACTCTGGGATCATGACCTGGGCTGAAGGCAGTCGCTTAACCAACTGAGCCACCCACGTACCCTGAAATGTAGTTTCATTTACTAATATTGAGAATTAAAAAAAAAAAAAAAAAAGATGGCGTTTGTCAAGATATGAGAGACATTGAATCTCAAATGCGTATTGGGCATCAATAGAAAATTACTGTGATGCGGTATTTGTTCATTTCTTAGTCATCACCTAAATAACGGTGTGGAATAAAATTAATGACAGGCATAAATGGTTTCAGGAGATCAACAACATAACAACCTTTTTTTGCAAATACTTATTGAGAACATACTGCAGAAAAATGATAAATCAGGGAAGAAGTTGTGTGATGAGACTACAAAAGTATTCAGTAATGTCTATATTCTCACAAAGTTGAAGATCAGAAAATTATATAAGGTCTATAGCACAAACAGGCACATATACACATAAGTAAATTCATGTACATACATACATCTAATAAGTAAAATTGTTATATAGAAAACACGAAAATAGATGAAGTATTGGATGTTTGTGTGAAATCATGTGTGGACATACAGGAGGAAATAAATAGTTCAAACTAGTGCTTAATGTTAATCCTTAGTTAGAGGAATAAAAAAGAGTGTTCTGAACCAAAATAAATCTAGTACATGAAAAAAAGAAAAAAGAAAAATAAAACAAAGCAAGGTAAATAAAATACAGAAAAATGAGATGCTGTATAAAATCATAAAATTATGTGAGTAAATGATTATGTGACTGTTTAATCTGCTACAGCAGAAAGAACTCACTACATAATTTAAATTCATTATGGTTATATGGTTATATGGTTATAGGATGTACTTATGAAAGGCAAGTAGTTGAATGTGATGAATATGTCTAGAGATAAGAATGGATGATTATTAGAAAGTCAATATATTATTAAGGGCATGTTGATAAGCAAAGGCATTGTATTTCAGAGTAAATACTGGGAAATGAGGTATTCAGTTTTTCGCCCCATAGATAATCATTATATCATCAGGGAAAATATGTCCTAAGGAGATCATCATAAGGATATTGCAAGTATCCAATAATTAGATAATGAACAACGTATTGTGGTGGGACAAAATATATGCTGAGGATAATTTAAAGAGGAATCAACATTATGTGGAAACTGAACACTGGCAGAACAATGGAAGGAAGATTAGAAGTTATTCCTGTTTTTTCTTTGGACTGACTGTGTTACATAATGTTAAATAGATTGGGAGTTGCAGAAGACAATGGTAAAAGTGGGTGAGAGAGGCAGCAGTGAGAAATTAGAATTTATCTGGGGACATGTAATGAGGCAAACAGATATAGGTATTCAACATTAATATGATACATGTCTTGATCTCAGAAGAGAGATCACAGTTTATAATTCAGATTTGAGAATGGTGGACATATACCATTTATTTGTCCAGATATATTTGTTTTTAAATCTTTGCTAATACACCTTTATGGTGGGAGATCTTCTCCCCTGGATGCCCAGGTTCACACCTTCACTTCATATTTGTATGTATATGACACATTCCAGACCAGTTTAATTATTTCTGCTATGAACTGGGACAGAAATTTGGTAAATAACTCCTTGGACCTTTTAGGAAGATGATTCAGAGTTTCTGTTGCTAAAATCCAAAGACGGTCATCTCTTCAAAACCCATAAATCTCTTGTGGTAAATTCTTTAATTCTATAAACTATTTTCTTTTTTTTTAGTCATTGTTGGTTTTTGTAGCTGGCAAACAGAAAACTCAATAAATTATTGAAATTGGTTTCCAGAAAGCGACCCTATAGGTATCATTCCCTCTGTAATATATGATGTGCTTGTAATTAAATACCAAGCTACATTTCAGTGAATGGCAATGAGCATCTGATTCATATTTCAAAGTGGTAAAAGAACAGTTTATTTTGGTAAGTTCAGAAACAGGTGCTCAAATTATGGCTGTCATCATGTGGGACCATGAGTTTATTGAAGGAGATGCTGTGAGCAAGATAGTTGCCACCATAGGGTGACTTAAAAGTTAATATAAATATTGGAGCCACAGTTTAAGGAAGGTGATTTGATATTAATGAAAACACAGAAATCTATACAATCAAATATGAAGTGGGAGGGTCTGGTTCTCGGCTGAAAATCTGTGTGGGATTTTTTCAGCTCGGACCTTAGGCAGTTACTGATGGTTTCCCTAGCAGGCTTTACAGGGGAATGTTACCCACCCTACAGTACACTTGGTGCACAGCTGGTGGGCTACAGTCTCTGAGGGAATTGCAGTCTTGAGGCTCCTGGCTAGGCATGCCCTTTGTATTTTTGCATTCCTAGGCCAAGCACTTAAATTCCGAGGTCCCTTTATCCGAGGTCTTAAGTGGAAATCTTCTTAAAGCACCTCTAGAGGCTTCCTTATGAAGGAGGGTGGAAGGAAGAAAATTTGAAGACACTTTCTTCCCTCTCTGACCACCTCTGTTATGTATGCTGATCAGACAACAGTGCATTGTTTCATGGGAAAAAACGAAACAGAAATAGTTCATTTTCCCAGTTTTAACTCTCGATTATTACCATTGCAGTAAGTGCTTAAAGGCTTATTAACTCATTCATTTTTGTCTGGTTGCTTAAATCACATATTCCCACACTGGGAACATCAGCTCTAGCTCAGCTGAGCTCCTGAAATCAAGTTCACCACACATCCAGAATGTAACCCAGTGTTTTTTCCCTATTCACACTGAAAGATCCTTTTATTAATTGTGACTCTATATATGACATCATTTTTTGGCAAACTGGTTAGTTGATTCTGTTGGTTGCTGCATTTTAATGTCACTTGAATTTATAATTGGCTATACTACTGTGTGTGAACTTGAAGACATGGACCGATAAAAAATGGGGTAAGTGGGGTGCCTGGGTGGCTCACTTGGCTAAGCGACTGCCTTCGGCTCAGGTCATGATCCCGGAGACCCGGGATCGAGTCCCACATCGGGCTCCCTGCTCAGCAGGAGGCCTGCTTCTCCCTCTCTCACTCCCCCTGCTTGTGTTCCCTCTCTGGCTGTGTTTCTCTCTGTCAAATAAATAAAATCTTTAAAAAAAAAATGGGGTAAGAAATATTAGATGATGGATATGAAAAGCTTGAAGAAATATCTCCATTGTGGAAACCTTGCCCAACAAAGCTATTTTCTCTTGCAAAGGAAAGTAAATGAAGCTCAAAGTCCCTTTCCTGCAATAATTTCATAAAAATTTACCAAGAAACCAGGAAAAATGCCATGCACCCATTAGGGGTTTGGAAGTAAAATATTAGAATAGCAAAGAAAAAGATTTTACTTACAGAACGTGTACAAACTTAGAATTTTGTAAGAAATCTCACAAATGCATCTGCTTTTCAAAAGAGGATACAATTATTGATATGAGCTTTCTCATTAGGAGATTTACATACAGAGTTTTAAATTGGAGGATATATTCTTCTCTTTAAAATGGTTTTGGATTATTTTGGATTTATATACTGGGTTCTAGAGAAAAATGTTTAGAAAAGAAAAATTTTGGCATAATATTATAAAGGCATCCAATGATTATAGGATAATAAATATTTATATTGGTTCTGTTATAAGCATGTGGCCCATGGATTCTCTCAATGTCTCTCTCAGATTCTCAGACAACTAATTTTTTCCTTCTTCATGATGTTGAAGAAAATCAGAATGTTTAAAAAGTGACGTAGCATGAGCAGGCCAGGAATGCCTCTTTAAGATGTAAAAATATCTACCAAAATTTTTCTAAAAGTTTCTAAAAGAAACAGGAGGCATTACCAGGTCATTGTTTACTACAGGTATACACACAATTATAAAATATAATCATTCTTCTAGTTATGCATCATATAGTCCAAATAATACATATACATAACAGTATATAATAATAATGTAATATATAATATAAATAACATATTAATATATACACAAGACACACAAACAACATGGAAAAATATCTCTCTCCTGGGACCAATCTACTCTATAATTTGGTGTGCTGCATGACTTCCCACACTTTCTGAAGTGAGGCACTCATCCCCCCAGGTTCTGGGGTTGCAACTCTTTGCTAGTCTGAGAGTCAAAGAGAGGGGGAGCTGCCTCATTTTATGTCATCACTCTCCAGGGCTGCTGGAATCCAGTGACTGGTCAGTATGGAGACATATAGGGCCTAATGTGGTTGCCTCAAGGCAGACAATTCTGAAGGTTATTCAGCGTTTACTGGGAGGTTGCCTGGCATACCGGTTGTGACTGCAATCCACTGTTCTCACTGCATTCAGGTCTTCTTCCACCACTGCCAGTCATTTCTTGATACTAACAGTCAACTCAATAAACTACCTGGATGCAGATCTTCTTCTCAGAGTCTTCTGTACAGAAACTCTGACCCAACACTGTTAGTGCCAGAAGTGATCTGAAGAAGCACTATAAAGGAAAGGATTTTAGAACTGAATCATCTGTTGGCTGGCTAGCATCAATAGTAGATGAAACATGAAAAGTCTCAGGGATGTTGTAATAGCATTATATTTTGTAGAGACATCAGAGGAAGGCGATGACAGGTACAATGTATTAAGCACTTGAGAAGTTTTTTTGAAGGTAATATGGTAAGGCTATTGTATGAATGCTGCTGGGAAAAAAATTACATACTGGAGAAAAACTGAATGTGAAATATGGAAGTCAGAGAGCTTCCTTGACTCTCACCTTCTACCATCAGAGGGCAGAGAGGATCGGGTCCAAGATTTATTTTAAAGTGTAGCTGAGTTCCAAAACAGAGAGAATTCTCAATCTTGGAAGTTCTACTCTGTGAAAATCAGAGACATGATTGAGAATAGGTGGGTTCCTAAGACATGGGATACTGGGATAAGTAATCTCTTTCTCAATTTCACTCTTCTCTCCTGAAAGAGAATTATTATGTAAGATGTCATGTCCAATGTGTTTCCCAATTTATTTGAGGTCATTTATCTATTGTTACATTAGTTCAATAAAGAAGTATATTTTTGAATGCTTACTATATGCCGATCATGTACTATATATTCTCATTTCTGGTAGTTATAGGAACAGAATAAATAAAGAATAGAAGATTCTAAGGTGAGGAGTCTCAGTTGGATTTAATACCACTCCAAGAACAAGAGAAAATCACCTTTTTAATTTTCCAGTCATTTTAAGATATTAAGTTTCTCTTCTAGATAAATATTTCCTGTTCTATAATTTTGATTGTTTTAAATTAAACCTATTGAACACAATTTATTCATTTGTATAGATCAAAGTATTTTTCAGGAAAGCCACTGGTCACAAATATGCCTATGCACATTGCAGACTATTTGCTTCTGAGAGGCAGGGAGGAGAGTCTCTCAGGGATTGTGAATTGTAAGTTAAAATATAAAGTGAAAATGGTATATAAATTACAATACCTAAAATCCTATTGTAATTTTATGTATATAATGCATACTTTGCTGAAATAAGGAAACTACTTTAAAGTCTTTTACTCTTTCTTTTATTCTTTTTTACCCCCTGGGTTGTCTGAGATGGTCAAGCTCTAGAATAACTAAAAAAGAAAACTTTATATAATCACCTAAAATTTTATATATTCACACACACACACACACACACACACACACACACACATTTCATTTATAACATCATTGACTGCAGCCTTTTGACTGTAGTCTGTAAAACACAGTCATAACAGGAAATTATATCTGATCTGCGTTAACTAGGGTTCTTTCGGCACTAGCATTATATGATGCTCCTAAATCTTTTGATTAGTATAGACTTGTCTCTGAGTTGTGTGTCAACTTCTGTAAGCTTCCAAGGCTGTGTACCTCATTTTAATCAGGGTTTAGCATTAATCTTTATGAATAATAAAACGTGTGACTTTGGAAAGTAAATTGACTTGTTCATGCCAACTTTTAGGTACTATACAAAATGCTTAAGATATTCATGCTGTGCCTGTGAAATATGACATTACTCTTACATACTTTGCCTTAAGATATTTTTAATATTAATAAAAATAATGTTAAATGAGTTTTTTTTAAATATTTTATTTATATATTTTACAGAGAGATCCCAAGTAGGCAGAGAGAGAGGAGGAAGCAGGCTCCCTGCTGAGCAATGAGCCTGATGCGGGCCTAGATCTCCAGGACCCTGAGACCATGACCTGAGCCTAAGGCAGAGGCTTTAACCCACTGAGCCACGCAAGCACCCTAAATGAGTTTTCATAAACATTTTTGGGTGTTGGATTGATATTTTTTCATAAAAAAATAGCACAGAGCCTTGTTAGAATAAGTATTTGAACTTAAAATTTGTTTTTTCCTATAACTCAGCTACCCTATTGCTCCCTGCCACCCCTGAGCAACCCTCAGTTTGTTTCCTGAGATTAAGAGTCTCTTACGGTTTATCTCCCTCCCTGCTCCCATCTTGTTTCATTTTTTCCCCCACAACCCTCCAAGACTCTCCTCCCTGCCTCTCAAATCCCTCATATAGGAGAGATCATATGATAATTATCTTTCTCTGATTGGTTGTTGTTATTTCACTCCACATAATACCCTCTAGTTCCATCCACATCATTGCAAATGGCAGGATTTTATTTTTTTTGATAACTGCATAGTATTCCTCTGTGTGTGTGTGTGTGTGTGTGTGTGTGTGTGTGTGTGTGTGCCGCATCTTCTTTATCTATTCATCTGCTGATGGACATCTAGGTTCTTTCCATAGATTGGTTATTGTGGACATTGCTGCTATAAACACTGAATGAAATTTGATTGGAATTTTATTTTTTGGCAGGCTTTGTATTGAAACCTATGTACTTTCAAAATCCTAGAACACTCCAAGGATAAATAGTACTTGTTTTTCTATCCAGGTATACATTGAAGATGAAATGCAATTATAATTGACAGAAATGGAAATTTCTTAGCTTTTTCAGTTGTCTTTTTAAAATGAACTGAATTAAGAGGGTTATGAAGTAGAAGTTATGCTTGTTTGGAAACCAGAATTAAGTGTTAAAAATAATAGATCTTAAAACAGTAATTTCTCATCAAAGAAGAAATTCTCATAAAATCTGGAGAAATTATTGAAGTTTTTGATGATATTTGAGACCTAGGGCCCTTCTGTCTTTCTTCTCAGCCATCCTTTGTATAGGCAATGATCTTGTCTTCACAAGATAGCTGCAACTCTGCAAGCATCAGGCCCATATTCCAGGCAAAAACAATGAGAATGTTAAAGAGCAAACAACACACCAGTGAGCCTGCTAACATTGCAAGAGTTTTACTAGAATCAGCACCAAAATTTTTCTACATGTTATTTGCAAATAACATTCTAGCTGCAATTAATTTATGGAATGTAGTATTCCATTTGGGAAATTTTTAAACATACATAACCTATAATGTTGCTAGTAAGACAGAGATAGGTAATAAATATTAGGTAAGCAATAATCAGAACATGTCTCAAAATGTAAGAGATATGATATGATATATCAGATATAATTTATCAAAAAAATCCTCCAGATTAATGGAGTTGACATTCAAATGAAGGGAGAAAATAAACAATAAATGTGTGACATGTCAGAAATTGATAAGTATTGGGGCGCCTGGGTGGCTCGGTTGTTAAGCGTCTGCCTTTCGCTCAGGTCATCAGGATTGAGCTCCACATCAGGCTCCTTTTTCAGCAGGAAGCCTGCTTCTCCCTCTCTCATTCCTCCTGTTTGTGTTCCCTCTTTACCTGTGTTTCTCTCTGTCAAGTAAATAAATAAAACCTTAAAAAAAAGTTGATAAGTATTATAAGGAAGACTAATTCAGGGTAAGGGAATTTTGATAAGAAACTGCTAATTTGGGACACCTGGGTGGCTTAGTCAGTTAAGCACCTGCCTTCAGCTCAGGTCATGATCCCAGTGTCCTGGGATCAAGTTCCACATCAGGCTCCCTGCTCAGTGGGGTACCTGGTTCTTCCTCCTGTGCTCTCTCATCTCTCTCTCTCTCTCTCATTCTCTCTCTCTCAAATAAATAAATAAAATTTTTTAAAAAGCCTGCTATTTTGTACAAAGGGAGTAGGAGATTTTTTTTTTTTTGATAAGCTGGCAATAAGTCAAAAGTTCAAAAAAGTGCTGCAATAAAGCAGTAGATAATTGAGAACAAAGCAGAAAGGCAGAAGGAAGAGCACATTTAAAGTCTCTGAGTTGAGAGAATATTCCAAGAACAGCAAGCATAGTAGGTTATGGAGGTAAGAAAGCAATAGAGAGGGAACCGGGGGTGGCTTAGTCAGTTAAGCAGCTGCCTTTGGCTCATGTCATGATCTCAGGGTCCTAGCATTGAGTCCCACGTTGGACTCTGCTCAGCAGGGAGTCCAATTCTCCCTCTCCCTCTTTCTCTGTGTGCTCTCTCTCCCTCTCTCTCAAATAAATGAGTAAAATCTTAAAAAAAAAAAAAATGGATGAGAGACCAAAGGAAGAAGTAGAAATCACATAACCTGTAATGTCTCTGGTTTGAATTTGAATTAAATATGAAGTAAATCATGGGATTTGAGTTTATATAATCTGGCTCTTTTTCAGATTGCTTTATGCAGAATAGTGGAGGGGACAATCCTATTTTTATGTTCGCTTCTGCCATTTTCCTGTATGTTATCACTCCAGTTGACTTGCTCCAAAAGAGTCATATAAATTCACATTGTCAAGAATCTATCTATGTCTTCCTATGTATCCTTCAGAGGGTGAGGATTAATTAGCAATATCCTAACCATATTCCAGTGTTTATATCTTTCATTGGTTGAAATCTATAAAATTTATTATGTGTGCTATAATATTTATATACATCTTATTTGACTTTGACTTGATTTTTGGTTTATATCTATTGATATAAATATAAAATATTTTTTGTCAGAGGAATTCACACACACACACACACACACACACACACACACACACACACACACACATACTAACAATGCATACTACTCATAATCTTTATTCCCAAACATGTTCCTTTAGTTTTTATTCTTATATTTTTAAATTACCTAAAAATTCAAATTCATATAGATAATTTAAAAGTGTGTATTAGGAGTACTTCTGTTTTAAAAAATTCAGTTCTTCAGGGCACCTGGGTGGCTCAGTTGGTTAAGCGACTGCCTTCGGCTCAGGTCATGATCCTGGAGACCCGGGATTGAGCCCCACATGGGGCTCCCTGCTCGGCGGGAAGCCTGCTTCTCCCTCTCTCACTCCCCCTGTTTGTGTTCCCTCTCTGGCTGTGTTTCTCTCTGTCAAATAAATAAAATATTTAAAAAAATAAAAAATAAATAAAAAAATAAAAAATTCAGTTCACAGTTTTTTTTAGTTTCACGGGTTCATTATTAATGAATTTTTAATATCTCTTACAAAGTTTGGTGTCTCAGTTGTAAACTTTCTTTTATTCCATTTCTTTTTCAGTTTAATATCGTATGTTTCTATACTATATTTTTCCTCTTTTGGAGTGCACATAAGTAATGTGTTTTGTATCTTTTCCTACTTTTAAAATACATCTTTATGTTGGTTCTAAGGGAGTCATTAATACTTCTCACATAACTCTGCTAGCTCTTTGACTTTCAAACAGATGTTTAAGATTTCTCACAACTGTCTATTTCTGGTTCAGCCAGTCCATGTGATTAATTCTGTTCAACAAGAAGGGAGCAGGAATTCCACACTGCTGATATTTAAATGCTGATATGATGTGATCCAGAGATCTCCATTTATTTCTGTGCAATGTTCATGATAGCTTCTCCACTGATGTGGAACTATTGATGTCTGCAGTGAACAATATCTCCCCACTTCCTTCAAACAATCATAAGGGGTCATGCAGCATGAATAATAAATTATCCATTGTTGTTTTAAGCTACAGGGTATCTGAGTGTATGGCCTCATCTGTTTGCTTTTAAATAATATGAAATACTACCTAAAATCAGGTGCAGTCACAACAAAAAACTAGCATATGTGTCAATTTCAGAAGGGAAATATGGTGAAAATAAAGAGTTCTATTATAGGAGGCAGGATGATTTGACATGTAGCTATAGAATAAGAAATTAAAAAAACAAAACAACAACAGTGATTGTTAACCGTTGTGGGTTTGCTTCTCTCCTCTGTGTTTGAAAAGTAGTTATTTATAAGAAAGGGATAAGATTAAATAGTAGTTGTCTAAATTTGAAATTGGAATTTGAGAGTAGAGGAGTCTACACATCCAGTAATTTATAGGCTGTGCCTAAATTTTTGCTTCTCAAACTGAAACAGTCATACATACAGTTACGGAGGCTTTTCAGCAACAATGCCTATTAAAGCTCAGTTTGCAACTAAAATCAAGTCAAGGGGTTTGGCTGTCACATCCATAGCTAGAAACCCATGAAAAACGATTAAGTCATTACCCACTAAAACCTTTTTAATAAGACTAAATGACTGAGGGCACCTGGGTGGCTCAGTGGGTTAAAGCCTCTGCCTTCGGCTCAGGTCATGAAATCAGGGTCCTGGGATCCAGGCCTGCATTGGGCTCTCTGCTTAGCAGGGAGCCTGCTTCCTCCTCCTCTCTCTCTGCCTCTCTGCCTGCCTCTCTGCCTACTTATGATCTCTAGCTCTGTCAAATGAATAAATAAAATCTTAAAAAAAAAAAAGACTAAATTATAGCAATTTTTCTAAGTGCTAAGTGTTTGATGCATCCATAAAAGCCTGCTAAACTGAAATTACTTTTTTTTTTTTTTTTTTTTTTTTTTTAGGGAAAAGGAGAGGGAGAAGCAGAGAGAGAGAGAAAGAGAGAGAGTGTGTGATCAGTGGGGATAGTTAGCAAGAAGGAGAAATCTAAAAAAAACAAACATAAACAATAACAATAAACACTTTCACTGTGCCAATTAGCAGAAAAAAGTTGATAGAAATAGAAATAAATGGAAAACACACACACACACACACACACACACACACACACACACAGTACCATGCCTTTGAGATAATTGTTTTGGAAAATATTTATCAATTTAAAACAACCTCTATCCTTTTTAGATTTAAATGACCCTAGGGTATTTTCCAGTGCCCATTTTAGAAGGTGCTGAGGAATTTAAAGAAAAAACAGAACTTCTGAGAGGCCAGAGGTAAGAGATTAGGGCTACAAACTGCGGTGGATTTGAGTATCTCCTCGCAGAGATTGAGAACTCAAAAATAATAAGGTTTATTCCCCTACCTCAACACCATTAAAATTTTTGTTGCCTGAGTATCCAAAATTTATAAAGAACGTATAAAACTCAACACCTTAAAACAAATAATCCAGTTAAATGGGCAGGAGACATAAATAGACATTTTCAAAGAAGGCATACAGATGACCAATAGTCACATGAAATGATGCTCAGCGTCACTCATAATTACGGAAATACAAATCAAAACTACAATGAGATATCACCTCACACCTGTCAGAAATACTAAAATTAATACAGGAAACAACAGGTGTTGGGAAGGATGCAGAGAAAGGAGAACTGTCTTATGTGGTTGGTGGAAATGCAAACTGGTGTAACCACTCTGGAAAACAGTATGGAGGTTTCTTAAAAAGTTAAAAATAAGGATGCTGAGGTTGTTCAATTGGTTAAGAGTCTGCCTTCTACTAAGGTCATGATCCCAGGGTTCTGGGATTGAACCTGCATTGGGCTCTCTGCTCAGTGAGGAACCTGCTTTTCCTCCCTCTGCCTGCTGCTCTATTTGTGCCTGTGCACGCTCTCTCTCTCTCTCCCTCCCTCCCTGTCAAATAAATAAAACATTTAAAAAAATAAAGTTAAAAATAGAACTACCCTGTGAGTCTACAATTGTACTACTGGGCATTTACCCAAAGAATACAAAAATACTAATTCAAAGGGATACATGCACCCCAATGTTTATTGAAGCATTATCTATAACAGCCAAATTATGAAAAGAGTCCAAATGTCCATTAACTGATGAATGCATAATGAAGAAGCAGTGTGTATACACATACCTACAATGGAATATTACTCAGCAAAAAAAAAATAAAATCTTGCTATTTGTAGTGACAAAGATAAGCTGGAGAGCATTATGCTAAGTGGAATAAGCCAGGCAGAAAAAGACAAATACCATATAATTTCACTCAGATGTGGAATTGAAGAAACAAATGAACATGGGGTTGGGGGGAGAGAGGCAAACTAATAAACAGGCTCTTAACTATAGAGAACAAATTGATAATTACCTGAAACTCCAGAGGTGAGTGGGGGGATGGGTTAAATATGTGATGGGGATTGAGGAGGACACTTGTGATGAGCATCAAATATTGTATGTAAGTATTGAATCACTGAATTCTACATCTGAAACTAATAACACACTGTATGTTAACAAACAGGAATTTAATTAAAAAATTGAAAGAGAAAAAAAAAGATTTTCAACAGACCAGGTTTATAAGAGAAACTCATGTATCTGTCCTCCTTCACACGTCCCCCCCTATTTTTCAATGCGAGTTTTTATTTTTTTATTTTTTATTTTATTTTTTAAGATTTTGTTTATTTATGGGGCACCTGGGTGGCTCAGTTGGTTAAGCGACTGCCTTCAGCTCAGGTCATGATCCTGGAGACCCGGGATTGAGCCCCACATTGGGCTCCCTGCTGGGCGGGAAGCCTGCTTCTCCCTCTCTCACTCCCCCTGCTTGTGTTCCCTCTCTGGCTGTGTTTCTCTCTGTCAAATAAATAAAATCTAAAAAAAAAAAAAAGATTTTGTTTATTTATTTGACAGAGATCACAAGTAGGCAGAGAGAATAGAGGAAACAGGCTCCATACTGAGCAGAGAGCCCGATGCAGGCCTCTATCCCAGGACCCTGAGATCATGACCTGAGCCAAAGGCAGAGGCTTTAACCCACTGAGCCACACAGGCGCCCTCAATGTGAGTTTTTAAAATGTATTTTTTCTTTAATTAATAAACTCTTTTTAAATTTTTTTTTTAAAGATTTTATTTATTTGACAGAGAGAAACACAGCCAGAGAGGGAACACAAGCAGAGGGAGTGAGAGAGAAGCAGGCTTCCCACCGAGCAGGGAGCCCAATGTGGGGCTCAATCCCAGGTCTCCGGGATCATGACCTGAGCCAAAGGCAGTCGCTTAATCAACTGAGCCACCCAGGCGCCCTGAATAAACTCTTTTTTAGAACAGCTTTAGGATTGCAGCCACATTGAACCAAAAGAGCTCCCCACCCACCTCCCTCTGGCAACACCAATTTGTTCTTTGTATTTAAGAGTCTGGGTTTTGTTTTTTGTTTTGTTTTGTTTTGTTTTTGTTTTTCTCCTTTTCTCTTTGCTTGTTCTCTTTCTTATATCCCACATCTGAGTGAAGTCATGTGGTGTTTGTGTTTCTGTGACTTAGTGTTAAAGGCTGTGGATCTATTCATGTTATTTCATATAACAATATTTCATTCTTTTTTATGGCTGAGGAATATTGCTATTCTCTGTGTGTGTGTGTATACATACATATCACATATTCTTTATCCATTCATCTGTGAATAGACACTTGGGTTGCCTCCGTTGCTTCCATATCTTGGCTATTGTAAATAATACTATAAGAAACTTTTAATAGTTCTTCAAGTAATTTTTTTTTAAAAAACGAATGCACAAATTACTGTGCATTATCACTTCCTTATTGGATAAGTTCTAATGCTTGAAAAGGTGGCTCTCTGTAGATCTCTGTCACTGAATAACTATATACTTAGCAGAAATATCAACAGTTGACTTGTAGTAATATATAATTAGAGAAGCAGGGTGGTCAAACTTGGTTCACTGAGATTTTAATTTTTGATACCCCCCCTGGTATAATCTTGCTTCTTTACTAATATAGTAATATATTTGAATAGTAATTTCCTAGATAACTAAATTATATATTCACAGTTATATTCCATATTAGTTTTCAAGACAGTGCTCCTTCACTTTTTATCAGTTTCAAATGTTATGCCAATATAAATATCTCTTATTCATAGGTTATGATATCACTAGTTATGAAAAGATTTGAGCTTTATTTTCTTCAATCTGAAAATCAGAAATTTAATAATTATATGGCTTGATTCATTCCAGCTGCTATAACAAAAATACCATAGACTTAGTGGTTTAAACAAGAAACATTTATTATTCACATTTATTACTCAGTTCTGGAAACTGGGAAGTCCAAAATCCAAGTACCAGTAGATTCTTGGTGAGACCTGCTTCCTAGTTCATAGACGGTCATCATTTTACTCTATTATCTCATGGCAGAAAGGATAAAGGAGCTCTCCAGAGTCTAGTTTATAAGGTCACTAATTCTGTTCATAAGGGGCATGACTCATGACTTACTTACCTTCCAGGTTCCATCTCCAAATACCTTGATGTTAGGGATTAAATTTCAGTATATGAATGTTGGAAATATACATTCAGACTATACCACTATCTTTTTAAATGTGTTCTTTTTTAAAATTAATCTTTTGAGAAATAATTTGTCAATTTCAAATTTAAGAGTGAGTTATTTTTTTACACAACAAAAATGATCATATATTCTTAATGTTTCCTTTTCTGTTCTTTCTGAATGATTTGAATATTATATTTCCAGGATTTGTCTTTCACATTTCATAATTTCTGATTTTCATTTTCTCTCAATTATTTTGCATTTGAATTTGTTGTATTTACGAGGTTGTTCCAACTTCACCTTTCAAAAGTGTTAATTTTGTCTAAAGCCTTCATGGTATTCATCTATACTGATTACGTATTTTCATTTTGTTTGCAATTATTCTTTGTCTAGTTCTATCCTCCTTGTTTGGTTGTTTAAAAATCTCTTCAAGGATGAAAATTTCGGGGGACCCTGGGTGGCTCAGTTGATTAAGCGACTGCCTTCGGCTTAGGTCATGATCCCGGAGACCCGGAATCGAGTCCCACATCGGGCTCCCTGCTCGGCGGGAAGCCTGCTTCTCCCTCTCTCACTCCCCCTGCTTGTGTTCCCTCTCTGGCTGTGTTTATCTCTGTCAAATAAATACAAAATCTTTAAAAGAAAAAAAAAAAGGATGAAAATTTTGCATTTAAAAAATGTTCTTACATGTATTTCATTTTCAGTCATTCTCTCAGAACCTGTTGTTTATGTTCTTAATCTATTCCAGGTGGGTTTTTTTACATTCTTTAAAATTAAAGATGATTTTTTATTTAATCTTATTAATAAGATTCTCTATCAGTGACAATAAATTGCTGTTACAGGTTTTCTTACCAAATGTGTAATATTTTGTGTGTACAAATAATTTTCTTAATGTTCGGTTTCAGCTAGATGGTAAGGGATTTTAATAGGCTGACTCTTTTATGTAAATAAAATCCATGATTACGAGGCAGTACACATACCCATACATTTAAATTTTTAAGTTTAAGAGTATTTTTGTATTTTTCTCATTGCTGGTTGAAACTTTTATTCTTTTAATGATTTTTTTTTCTGTCATTCTGCTGTATGCCAGTTACTCTTACATTGAGTTCTGCTTAATTTTAATATTCTATTCAGGTACAGTTCTTCTAGGCACATTATTACTTTGTTTATAAAATTTTTATGATCGATTTCACCTGTGCTATTTTCTTTAATAGCATAATCTGTCATTAATATCTTGCAAAGGATAACTGTGTATGGCCCTAATGAAATATAGGTCTTGCTTTAAATACTTTGAGGAATGGCCTGTGTCTCAACCATTTTTCTGTATTTATGAATTCCAAGTTGTAAGCCCCTGTGAAATCTCATGGTGAAGAATATCCAACAGTTCTATACTTTTCCAGTTTTTGGTTATTATATACTCTGTTACCATTATTTTTTTCTGTGCTCTATGGAGTGTTGAAATTCCATACAATTTATTTTTGTAAAGTTACTTTTTCTTTTTTCTAGAGCCCTTGGAGATATCTCTTGTTTTTTGTCTACCATATCTAATATTTTTTTTAAGATTTTATTTATTTGACAGAGAGAAACACAGCCAGAGAGGGAACACAAGCACGGGGAGTGAGAGAGGGAGAAGCAGGCTTCCCGCTGAGCAGGGAGCCTGATGTGAGGCTTGATCCGGGTCTCCAGGATCATGACCTGAGCCATAGGCAGTCACCCAACCAACTGAGCCACCCAGGCACCCCTAATATTTTTATTAATAAAAAGTAATGCACATGCTCACCAACTGGCATTGATACTCTAGTCTAAAAATCTAATAACTTTGGCTATGGGTGGTAACAATATTAAAAGAAGATGAAAGTCTTTTGTTACTGTGGTTGGGAAAAAAAAAATTCCTCCCTAAGGCTAATTCATTTTCAACTATTTTAGAATCAAATCTGTATTCAGTGTCCTAGAGTTGGCAAGAATTAATATTGGTCCCATATGGCAAGATGACTAAAGCGTGAAAGTTCAATTGCAAGAGAGTCCAAGTCAAGTCCAAGTCACATTAATTCAACAGAGATTTAGGGTAATAGTGCTTTACCTTATTTCGGGTAAGTCAGAATTTGAAATTGAAAAAAAAAAAATCTGCTCTCCATCTACTTTTATTTATTTTTTTGCTACATTCTAATAACATAGTAGAGAACATACACACTAATATCATATATACATATGGTATTTGAAACTGTAATACAATGGAAGATTCTCTATTTCCCTGCATTTGAACCAGTCCCCATAAGAGGATTTTGAATATTACTTCTGTGTGTGCAATTACATTGGATGAATCTCTATCCATGAAGGGACATTATGTTTGGCCAGCCTCTGTTAACTGCCAATCACTGAGTCAACAAGGTTGGGTCATTTATTAATAAATTTTTCAGAAGGATTTTATGTATAGAGGTTCATTTTTTCCAAAGACTTCAAGTAAAATATATATATATATATATATATATATATATATATATATATATATATAAAACCATAGAAATAGCAAATGTTATTCATAAATATGAAAGGCACATACAAATATGTACACTAGGGAAATAATTACACCTAAACCTCAGAACTAAACAGGAAATAACAGGTTTGAGTTAGGGCCATAGTGATAGCACTGAAGAATAAAATAGTAAGGGAAGTAATGATCTTAGATGGATAGTCCTACAATTCAAAATTAGAGGGCAAAAAGTTAATATTAAGGATGGAATAAAATTAGAGTCAAAAAGCCTTGTTTTTTTAAGTTTTTTGACTGAATTAATTTCTAAATATCTCTAATTTTGCTTAAATTACAGTTATAAATATTTCAACTTTGGTGGTTTTTTGAACAATGGAGACTAAGATATGATAGATATGAAACATTGATGAGTGACTTACAAAAAGTCACTAATGAGAGAGATGACCAACCATTTGGCTCATTTCAATTAAGTTGCATTAGGTGTCTGTAATCTTGTAACTCCAAAAAGATACATCTATCTATTTTTCAGCAATAACACTTTCCAATATAATTATTTACTGACAACTACATGCTTTTATTTGATCTCTAATTTCTTAGTGTTGAAAAATATCTTTACCATGTCATTCAAAACAACCGTTTACACCATGGAGAGTAAACTCTAAATGAAATGCCATGACCTACTAGCCCTATCAAAAATTTGCTATCTGAGACTGACATTAATGACAGTCCCCATTTAACTAGGTCAATTTCTAAGGGGAAAATAAAGTGGAAACAGAAATTGTTCGACTTTTTCATGTCAGTTGAAATATTGAGTTTGATTGGCAGAAAAAACAGATTCACGGTAATTCAATAAATGGAATTGTTTAACATGACCCTGAGAGCTTAACCTAGGTTACCTGAGAAATGAGTTATCTGGTACTAGAGACATCTTCCCACCCTTCTTCCAGAAGGGAGTACACTTAAGGTAATATTCCCATTGGATTTTGGTTAATCCTACATTCTGTTGTTGCCCCAACACCTCAGGGACAAAGCAGCTAGCATTCCCAGACAACTCTTATACAACTGACACTCACAGTTAGATTGCTTGATGTCAAGCAGCTCAATGTTTATTCCACTTAGTGAAGCTGCTTTCATGACTGTGCCATGAAGAGGAGAAATATGATGGTGGTAGTAGTTCCTGCACTAGACTATAAAGCATACTGCAAATCTGCTTTCATCCTGGCTCCAAGATGTGGGATGATAGGAAAATAGAGGAACCTTTGCACTAACTCCTCTCATTTCTGACCCTCAGTTTGTGCATTTACTTCCCACAGTAAAACCTGCCACTTGACCCATGCTATGTTGCAATTGAAGTTCATCCCAAACCTCAGTTTGTAACAAATGAAGACTCACACAGAAAATAACAAATTCAGATAGCCATTAAAAATACAGAGTGTCTGGGCTCCTGGGTGGCTCAGTTGGTTAAAGCCTATGCCTTAAGCTCAGGTCATGATCTCAGAGTCCTGGGATCAAGGCCTGCATCAGGCTCTCTGCTCATCAGGGAGCCTGCTTCCTCCTCTCTCTGCCTGCCTCTCTGCCTACTTGTGATCTCTCTGTCAAATAAATAAAATAATAAAATAAAACATTAAAAAAATACAGAGTGTCATGGCCCTTGACCTCTTCATTTGGATTTGAAAATGACAATAGTGGGGCACCTGGGTGGCTCAGTTGGTTAAGCGACTGCCTTCGGCTCAGGTCATGATCCTGGAGACCCAGGATCAAGCCCCACATCTGGGCTCCCTGCTCAGCGGGAAGCCTGTTCTCCCTCTCTCACTCCCCCTGCTTGTGTTCCTTCTCTCGCTGTGTTTCTCTCTGTCAATTAAATAAATAATAAAATCTTAAAAAAAAAAAAAAGAAAATGACAATAGTAAAGAGAAAATTATTCATAAGTACTAAGATTTTTCTATAAACACACATGCACACTCTCTATCTCATGCGCGCACACGCACACACACTCATGCCACAAGGTAGATGATCATATTTTGATGCACAGGCAAGGTACTTTAAAATATTTTATGGAACTCAGCGTAGTATAGAGCCCTGATAAAAGTTTGCGATTCACAAAGTTAGATTATAGACAAACAACCTTAAAAAATTACATTGCCCCCACAGTTACACAGTTCTCTAATTGGCTCTGGCATATTTTTCTCTTTTAATTTTCCTCCTTGCTGTTATATGGGCAGAAGAAACAACAGACACAGATATAGGGACCAATAAGTGATGAAAAATAAATAGCTTCACAGAAATATGTAGATGGGAAAATAAAGTTTGTTATTTTGATCTCTTCAAATACTTTTGATTTAGACTTTAAAGAAGATTAAAAATATGCATCTGTTTTTTTTCTCTCTCTTCATCTATGCCCCTCCTTATAATACATAGATCTCCTTTATAATACATAAATACATACACATACATAAACATTCACACATTTGTATGATTCAAAACTAACAACATGCAAATATAGTAAAAATAAGCAACTTCAGAACCATGGAAGGGAGATGAACAAGTCTGGATCTACTTCAAAGCTACATTCTCAGAAAATTATTATTTTTTAAAGATTTTATTTACTTATTTGAAAAATTGAGAGAGAGCGAGCGAGAGAGAGCATATAAACAGGGAGAGAGGCAGAGGGAGAAACAGAATCCCCACTGAGCAGGCAGCCTGATGGGGGGCTCAATCCCAGAACCCTGAGATCATGACCTGAGCTGAAGGCAGAGGCTTAACCACTGAGCCACCTCGGCACCCCCCAGGTGTCTTTTTTATAGAAATTAATAAACTGATCCTAAAATCCCTATGGAAATGCAACGGTCCCCAAAAGACAAATCAATCTTAAAAAGGAACAATGTCGAGGAGCTCAGATTTCTTGATTTCAAAAGTTATTACAGATTTAGAATAATCAATACAGTGTAGTTTTGTTATAAAGTTGTATAGATTAAAGAAAAAGAAAATGAGTTCTGGATAAACTCTGGATATTTATGAGAAATTGATTTCTTTTTTAAGAAATTGATTTTTTTTAATTTATTTTTTTATTGTTACTAAAATTTTTTTTTCCAGTGTTTCAAGATTCATTCCCCATTCCCCACACCCAGTGCTCCCCGCTTTAGGTGTCCCCAGTACCCACCACCAGGCTCTCCCATCCCTCCACCCCCCTCCCTCCAAGTCCCTCAGTTGGTTTCTGTGTTCAAAATCTCTGTTGTTTCGTTTCCCTCCCTAGATTACCCTAGTTCCCATTTGCTT
>PITA01003061.1:9959-21249 GCA_004023965.1 Spilogale gracilis | reverse complement strand
ATGCCAAAAACAATTCAATAGAGAAAGGTGTTACTTCAACAAATCATTTGGGACAAGTGGATGTCCCTATTGAAAGAATGAAGTAGGACTTCTCTTTCATATTTCATATAAAAATTAACCTCACAATGCATCAAAGGCCTAAATATAAAAAAGGCATAGATGAAAACATAAAGGTCCATATTCATGGCTTTGGATATACAGTGGTTTCTTAGATGTGACACATAAAGCGGAGCCAGAAAAGAAAAAAAAAAAGTAGATAAACTGAACTTCACTAACATGAAAACTTTATGATTCAAAGGAACCTAAGAAAGTTGAAATACAATCTACGTAGTGGATGAAAATATTTGAAAATCATAAAACTGACAAGAGTCTAGTATCCAGAATATTACAATTCAAGAATAAAAAGATGAATAAAAGGAAAGTGAAATGAAACAAATGAAAGTTTGAGCAAAGGACTTGAATAGACATTTTATCAAAGAAAATATAAAATGACCAGTAAACACATTAGAAAATACTCAAAACAGTTAGCCATTTGGAGAATGCAAATCAAAACCACAGTGGAGTTATCACTTCATACCCACTGGAATGGGTACAATAAAACATATAAAACAAGTGCTGAGGAGAATGTAGAGAAATGGAAACCTTCCATACAGTTTTGGTTGTAATGTAATTGGCACAGCTATTTGGTAAACGGTTTGGCAGTTCTACAGAAGATTAAATATAGAGTTACCAAATGATCCAGCAGTTTTACTGCAAGGTATATTGCCCCCTCCAATTTAAAATACATGCCTATGTGAAAACTTGTACTTGAATGTTTATAGTAACATTATTCATAATAGACAAAAGGTGAAACTACCCAAATGCCCAACCACTGATGAATTCACAAAATGTAATATATCCATGTAATGAAATATTATTTATCTTTAAAAAGGAATAAAATGTGGGGACCCACATTTGGTAGGGCATCTGACTCTTGGTTTCAGCTCAGGTTGTAATCCTGTGTACATGGCATTGAGCCCTGCATGGGACGCCAAGCTCAGGAGGGAGTCTGCTAGAGTTTCTCTCTCTCTCTCCCTCTTGCTCCTCCCTGGACTTTCTCTAAAATAAGTAAATAAATCTAGAAAAAAAAAGGAATAAAATATGAACACATGTTGCAACGTTAATGAAACTTGAAAATTTACAAAGTGAAGAAAGCAAGATACAAAAGGGCACATATGGTGTGATTTCATTTATATTAAGTGTCCCGAATTCTTACAGATAGTAAAATAGATTTATTTTGCCAGTAAATGGGGGGAATGGGTGAGTGGGCAGTGATTGAAAGTGGGGTTACTTTTGGATATGACGAAAATATTCTGAAATTAGATGATGATGAAACATCAATTTAAGAAACACACTGAATTTTACACCTTTAAATAATGAATTTTATGATAAGATAATTATGTCTGAATTTAAAAAATGAATACTGGTGCCAGAAAGACTGGTTCTGATATTCAACAATCTGTGCAATATTAGCAACTATTTATCCTACCTGATCCTAAAATTCTGCATCTGCAACATATGAAGACATTCCTTATAGTGTTATTGTTAGGAGTGTATGAGATAATACACATGTCTCTCACCATACAGTAATTATGAAATTTAATACAAACAATAATTATGAAATTTACTGAGCTATTATAATGTATTCCACTCTTCTCATATTTGCATTGCAATCATTAACTGATGTTATACATATAATTACCTACTGTGAAAAGTGCTGTTATTAACCTCATTTAATGGATAGTAAAATGAGGGGTAGAAATTTTAAGAAAATAGCCCAAGGTGACTCATGTGAGTGGAAGAGTCAGGCTGTAGTCTCAAGAAGCCAAACCCCAGTGCAAGAGCCCTCATTGCCACAATATTTATCCCATGCAAGAAGAGGGTAGGGGTTTGCAAATATGTCTCCCTGTAGGTATGTATGTCTCTATGTGTGTTATATATTGACCCCAATCCCAGAGAGAAGCCAGATAAACAATAAATCTGTATCTTTCTGATTCTCATGAGAGAGTTCTGATCCAGAAAATAACAATAATTAGTCTGGTAAGACAGATTAAAAAAAAAAAAAAAAAAAGCAGATACAAAAAGCCATGTCAGCTGCCATTTCATGACTTGAAAAATGAAAGCATAGGCATAATTCCAACTTCACAAAAGAATCAGCACTTGGGGGTGCCTGGGTGGCTCAGTGGGTCAAAGCCTCTGTCTTCGGCTCAGGTCATGATCTCAGGAACCTGGAATCGAGGCCCACATTGGGCTCTCTGCTCAGCTGGGAACCTGCTTCCTCTTCTCTCTCTGCTGGCGTCTCTGCCTATTTGTGATCTCTCTCTCTCTCTGTCAAATAAATAATTAAAATATTAAAAAAAAAAAAGAACCAGCACTTGGAACAGAAGACACATAGACTAATATGCACCACTTAATACCACCACTAGGCTCACCCACCCCCCCTCCCTTCCAAAACCCTGTTTGTTTCTCAGAGTCCACAGTCTCTCATGCTTCATCTGCCTCTCTGATTTATGCCAGTTCACCTTTTCTTTCCTTTCTTAATGTCCTCCATGTTACTCCTTATGCTCCATAAGTAAGTGAAACCATATGATAATTGATTTTCTCTGCTTGGCTTATTTCACTCAGCAAATCTATATTCCCATCCATGTTGATGCAAAAGTTGGGTATTCATCCTTTCTGATGGAGGTGTAATATTCCATTGTATATATGGACCATATCTTCTTTATCCATTTGTCTTGTTGAAGGGCATCTTGGCTTTTTCCACATTTTGATGATTATGGCCATTGCTGCTATAAACATTGGGGTACATATGGCCCTTCTTTTCACTACATCTGTATCTTTGGGGTAAATGCCCAGTAGTGCAATTGCAGGATGATAAGGTAGCTCTATTTTTAATTTTTAAAGGAATCTCCACACTGTATTCCAAAGTGACTGTACCAACTTACATTCCCACCAGCAGGGTAAGAGGGTTCCCCTTTCTCCACATCCTCTCCAACATTTGTTTTTTCCTGTCTTGTTAATTTTGGCCATTCTAACTGGTGTAAGATTGTGGTTTTGATTTGCATTTCCCTGATGGCTAATAATATTTAATGACATTTTACATTTTCACAGCTCCCTAGGATCATTAAGATATACCTTTACTTAAAGTGCTTTGAGCAACATGGATAATGATTACGTAAAAATGACATATTTGTGAATGACAGCTATCTGTAAAAATGTGCATAGTGATTGATATTAACTTTCATGTGATGTAATCATATAATGCCACAATAACATCAGATTAGGAAGTGTACTGTATTTGACGTTTAATAGAGGAGCTATAGGTAAATAAAGATAATTAAAATTAGTATCCATTTTTAATCCACTTGGTATTTAAAGTTGTACCAATTAAATTACTAAAATTAAATATAACTCAATCCAGGCACCTGGGTGGCTCAGTGGGTCAAAGCCTCTGCCTTCAGCTCAGGTCATGATCTCAGGGTCCTGGGATAGAGCCCCATGTCAGGCTCTCTGCTCGGTGGGGAGCCTGCTTCCCCCTCTCTCTCTGCCTGCCTCTCTGCCTACCTGTGATCTCTCTGTCAAATAAATGAATAAAATCTTAAAAAAAAACCTCAATCAAAAACAATATAAGAATGAAATGTTTTAAATGGAGAGAAGAAATCCATAAACTTCTAAAATACATTGCAGTTTTTTGAATCATAGGAATGACCAATGAAGAAATTGAATTGACAGAACAAATTCTTACAAAATGGAGTACCTTTTTTGCAACTGTGTATATCACCTTTTTAAAAAGGTCTGTTAAATGTTATCTCTAGAAATAGTAATCACTACTATTAGAGAGGTTGAGATTAATTAAAATAAGCAAAGACATTTTTGAACTTGAATTTCATTAATAATTTGCAAAGTATTATTTCATATACCAGAGCAACTATCCATTCTTAATTATAGAGCAATAAAATCTAAATCAATTTTATAAAAAAGCTATTTATAATAAGTTAAAGTCAAGTAACTGAACTTTTTTTTTAAGATTTTATTTATTTATTTGACAGAGAGAAACAGCTAGAGAGGGAACAAGCAGGGGGAGTGAGAGAGGGAGAAGCAGGCTTCCTGCTGAGAGGGAGCCCAATGCGAGTTTAGATCTCAGGACCCTGGGACCATGACCTGAGCTGAAGGCAGACACTTAACGACTGAGCCACTCAGGCTCCCCAAAGTAACTGAACTTTTTAAGTCTCAGTTTCCAAATCTTTAAATTAGTGACAGTAATGCTTCTTTCTCAGAGCTATAGGAATACCTAAAAATGAATTTAAAACATATGGCAAATAGTAGACATGAAATGGGCAATTAAAAAAATTATAATAATATGTAGAACAGTTTAAAACATTTATTTTGCATCTCAATTTTATATATACATATATACACATACTAATATATATATTTCAAATTATATATACAATTTGATAAGATGCCAAATACATACAAATAAAACAAATGTTCTGCTTTTTAAATTTGAACACTTAAATGTACATTTTGGTTAATTTTAATTTGACTAATACTTAATTCTATACTTAAAAGATAAAGAATAAAATAATTTGAAGATTATTTAGTATTTTTTTCCAAACACATATGAGGTACAAAATTCTTCTGTGGACCCAGAAATAAAGTTAGGTGGGTGAATTTATAATCATCTTTCACATTTAGGTGGAAGAAGTCAAAATGTGTGCAGTAAGGCAAAATCGGTTTCTTTTAGATAAAAATATTAATAATGTCACAAAATATACTTTCCATGCATTCTCAAATGTAATACTTTCAGTTCTGTATTAAATAAAATAGATAAATCAATCAATCAATAGATATTATTTATTAGCCACAGTTTAAGTTAGCCAATAAGAAAATTTCATGAATTGGCCTGATAGCAGCCTGCATTTAATGCCTATTTGGGAAATTTAAAAAGTTAATTAGGAGCAAAATTAGAAAAAAAAAAAAAAAAAAGAACAAAACATGAATTTAAGCTGTCGATAGTAATACAGAACCAAAAAAACAATTTGGAACAATAAAATGCCACTCATTTATGAAGGTTAATGAGGACTAACCACTGAAAAGAACTTAAGAACATCAACATAATTTAATCACAATTCTTATTGAGGTTATCCATGAGAGATCTGCCCTACACACAGGTCACAACAAAGTCATTACATTAAATGACGCTTAAAGAAGCTTAAAGGAGCTTATATTCATAGCTGTTATGATCTAGTATATGTCAGTCAAGTATTTAGTGCTTAAATCAGAAAAATCAGAATGAAACCTAAACAGAAAAAGGGGCTGTAGTGGATATGTCTAAGGCAGTTCAGAAACTTTGCGATATCCTAAGGACAATATGATACCAAAAATAAAGTACTTTATGTGTCAGTGTAGATGAGGAAAGTAAACTTTGATCCCACTGTTACTTTGCTTTAAATTCTCTGAAAACTCAGCTATTCATGATTATCCTGGAATGTCAGCCACCATGTTGGCAAAATGTTTATGAAAAGAGCACAGGATATTTATAAATCATTTTTCACAAGATATTTGAAAAATATAAATGGAAACATAGTTATTGGCAATGTCAACTTCTTTAAATTTATCAGAGATATATGATGTGTCTTATGTAATTTTCCATTGAACAAGGTTCAACTCTGTATTGTATACAAGAGACTCATTTTCAACCTAGGACACATATAGGCTGAAAGTGAAGAGATGGAAAAAAGATATTTCATGCACATGGAAACCAGAAGAGTAAGGTTAGTTATAACTGTATCAGGCAAAAAAGGTATTTTTGTCAAAAACTGTTAATAAGAGACAAAGTAGGTTATTATGTAATGATGAAAGGATCAATATCTCAATAGAATATATCAACTATAAATATATATATGTATGTATGTCTTTTTTTAAGATTTATTGGACAAACAGAGAGAGCATGGGTGGGGAGGGGCAGCACAGAGGGAGAGGGAGAAGCAGACTCCCTATGAGCCTGATTTGGGGCTTGATCCCAGGACCTTGAGAACATTACCTGAGCTGAAGGCAGCTGCCTAACCAACTGGGCCACCCAGGCTTACCCAACTGTAAATATATTGGCAAACATATCAGAACATCCAAACATGTTAATCAAATATTAACAAACATGAAGACAGAAATAGACAGCAATGCAATAATAGTAGCGGACTTTAATGTCCCATTTTCAGTAATCAGTAGATCATCTAGTTAGCAAATCAGTAAGCAAATTGGATTTGAATCTTTAGGCCAAATCAATCTAAGAGGTATGTACCTAACATTTTATTCAACAGCAACAGAATATACATTCTTAAACACACACAGGACATTATCTAGAATAGAGCAAATGTCAGGTTTCAAAATTAGTATTAACCAATTTAAGAAGACTGAAATACTATCAAGTTGATTAAAATAAAATGCAACCATAGTAGTATAAAAAATGGAGAACAGTAATGGGAGGAAAGCTGGAAAGCTCTCAAATATGTGGAAATTAAAAAACATACTCCTGAACAATCAGTTGTTCAAATAAGCAAAAACGAAAATCAAAGCATACTTGGGACAAATTAAAAAGAAACAAAAAATATCAAAACTTTTGGGGCACACGAGTGGTGCAGTTGGTTCAGCGCTGGACTCTTGGTTTTAACTCATCTCCTCATCTTAGTGTCTTGAGATCAAGCCTAGCACTGGCTCCACACTCAGCCTGAAGTCTGCTTGAGATGCACTTTTTCTCTGCCCCTTCCCTTGGGCTCTTTCCTCTCAAATAAATAAATAAGTCTTAAAAAAAAAAAAAATGAGGGACGCCTGGGAGGCTCAGTCATTAAGTGTTTGCCTTCGGCTCAGTTTATGATCTGGGAGTCCTGGGTTCAAGCCCCACATTGGGCTCCTCACTCAGTGAGAAGCCTGCTTCTCCCTCTCTCACTGCCCCTGTTGTGTTCCCTCTCTGGCTGTGTTTCTCTCTGTCAAATAAATAAATAAAATCTTTAAAAAAAATAAAAACTTTTATAAAGAAAATAATGATTCTGCAAAATTATACAACCACTTTGGAAAACAAGTAAGTTAAACATAGTTTTACACTTGACATGTTATCATATATTTACCATTCAAAAATATATTTCATCATTTACTTATCACACAGCTCAGTAATCCCATACCAACAAATTCAACCAAGTGAAATTAAAAGCATACTGAAATTCTAAGTGAATGCTTATTAAAATTTCATTATCATCATAAACTGAAAATTATCCAAATGCCCTTCTTCAACTAGATGAAGATACTGTGGTACATACGTACAAGGAATACTACTCCATAAAAGAAGGAAGCAAACTAGGCATACATGCAAAAACATGAATTCATGAAGTGCTCAAATTAAAGTGGCCCAGTGATATATCTATCACTGTGTTACTACCGAATACAACAGAACTTACTTGAAGCTATTAATAATTTTATTAACATCTACTTACTTTTCTTTCTTTTTTGTTTTAATATTATTTGGCAGAGAGAAACACAGCTAGAGAGGGAACACAAGCAGGGGGAGTGAGAGAGGGACAAACAGGTTTCCTGCCAAGCAGAGCAGGGAGTCCGATGCCGGGCTGGAACCCAGAACTCCCAGATCATGACCTGAGCTGAAGGCAGACACTAAATGACTGAGCCACCCAGGCACCCCCTACTTGTTTTTCTTTAGAAAGAAAAAACAAAACAAAACAAAACAAAATGCAGAGATACATCTTAAAACATTATGTTACAAAAAAGAAGCTTGGCACAAAGCTATAATACTGTATTTTCTTTTTATTTCATTTAGAAAAAGCAAAGTTATAACTAAAAACTACATCATGCTTGGCTTGTTTTGGAAAGGAAGGAAAAAATGAGCGTAATAGAACTATTACATATTTCTATTATTTTGTTGGTATTGTATATGTTTGCTGCAACTTAGAGAACCGTATGTATACCAAGTTTGAATTTTAATGAAAGTTAAGCCATGCCCCATTGTGTTTAACTTAAATAACGTTATAATATAGAGTTCCTTGAATTTGATATCAATATTTACCCAATTTTATATAACTAGCCACATACTGAGGTCCTGGAGGGAAGTGATTTTTCTGACACTGGTGATAAAAGCTACATTAAAAAAGTTTTTCTATCTTTCTTTGCAAAATTCACTATAAAGAAAAAACATGACGAGTTTTAAAAAACACTTTCTAAATCATATGTGTGTTTTCCTTAAAAAAGATTTGAATGGCATTCTAAAATAATATAAGTACAGAATGGACATTTAAAGAATTGTTCAATATCCCTATGGAAAAGTTAAAAATAGCATTGGAAGTTGAAGATGGGAGAAAGAAGATAATTGGGTGAAAACTGCATTTTATTATTATTAAATTACTTTTTGTTGTCAGATAATTTATTGTTGTTATTATTATTATTATTATTATTATTGCATTTAGGCCATTTACAATCCTACTTTCTAGTCTCATTGGTATCATGGCCATAAATAGAAACTGAGAATGTCCAAATTTTAATAATTTTCTTATGTGTGTGCTCTTATATCACAGCATGTATTAGACTAGTGTGTCCTTGATACTCTGTATGTTTGTAAAATATCTAGTGGGAGGAATTCATTTTTTTCTATTTAGTATCTGGTAAGGTTGCCTTCAGCACATTATCTGTATACCATTAGTGAACTCTGATGATAGAGAGTATTCGGTATTGATTATTTAAAATGTATATATGTTTTTAAAAAGTAAGATCAATGAATTTGTTTTAGTGATAGTAAGAAATAACAAAATCAGAGTTGAAATATTAATGTAACAATGTTTTGTTGGAGGGTCGGCAGGTAATCTTGAGGATTTTCTATGTATTTGAAGTATTAAAAATCCTGCATATCTTGAAAAGATTAAGGTTAATTAAACAAGGATAATGAATTTTCCTGTCTTTGCCTACAGCCTAATACCCATGTATGATTAGCACTCAAACACTTTTTATTCATGTACATTTATTCTTCTCAATAAAATTTAAAATCCCTTTAATCCCTGCTGGAATATTTTATGAAATGGAAAACAATATTATTTGGGGGATTCTCTACATGAGTCTTCTGCAATTCCATGAGATTGCCTTTTTTGTTTCTTCAATAACATAATATAGAGCAGGGTGATAAAGAGGATGTGGAAGGAGAGGAGATGCCAGAGTGAGAGAATGTGTGGGATAATTTATGGAGGGAAGACATGCTGTTAGAGGCAATGAACTTCTTATATTCATCAGTTATAGAAAATGGAGTTCAGACTTCGGTTTACATGTCTGTCCTCCATCTAATTATTCTTCAAAAATTTTGTTATTCTTTAGTATGGTTTTAGGAATTGTTATGGCACCTAGATGGCACAGTCAGTCATATGTCTGACTCCTGGTACTGGCTCAGGTCATGATCTCAGGGTCATGAGATCAAGCCCCAAGCCCCAAGTGTTGAGCACAGGATCTATTAAGACTCTTTCCCTCCTTCTCCCTCTGTCCCTCCCCCCCCATGCTCTCTCTCTAAAACAAAAATCTTTAAAGAAATTGTCTTATTTGCATATTATTCTGAATATAATCTGATATTAATCACATATATTTCTGTATACTATTTCAGTAAACATGTATTCCCACACATTTAGTATAAATTATATTTGCCCAATTTCTTGGGTATTAAGTGGAATTTTATTGTTGGTCTAGTTTGCATTTCCAACATTCATAAAGGGGTTGAGAATATCTTCATACTTTATTTGCTATTTGTGCTTTTTCTCCAAATTGTCTATACACCCTTATTTTTAATTTTTATTGATTTGTTTACTATAAACTGTTACCTAGTACTAGATAGGGAATCTTTATTTTCTTTATATAAGTGGAAAAATTTTACCTCTTTGTGTATTATATTTTTAATTTTCTTTATCTGTAGTTTGAATAAAGGATGTTCTTAATGTTAATGGAGTTAAACTTTATATTTTGTTGTAAAAATCATTTGTCTGTTAGAAATTATTTCCTAACATAGAATTAAAACATTTCCTGCACTTCCTTTTCAGTTTCCACATATATTTCTTAAACTTAAGTATTTAATCAATTAGAAACCCATTCTTGTTCATGGTTAGGTAGTAATTAAGTTATTCTCCTTTCCTTCATGAAGATTTTGTTCAAGTAACTGACTTTTGTGGGTGATGTTTTTCTATAGATGTTATTTATATACCCTAGCTACAAATCTCAGAAATTTGTAAGTTTTGTAATACCAGTGTCTTTAGAGGAAAAGGATTTTTTAATATATTTATTGAAATATAATCTAACAGTATGTTAAATATTTCTTATAGTATCTTATATAAGAAAAAATTAAATAACCTCCAATTGGAATGAGGTTTTCCTATGTGTTCAAACAGAAGATTTAAAATTAAAAATTTAAACCTTTGTATCTAGGTCTATAATGCACCTTAAATTTTTCATAAGGTGTGAGGTGAAGTTAGATTCATTTATTCCATATGAACATCCAGTTGCACCACCATTATTTTAGCAAAGAATTGTCTTTCCCTAATAAATTGCTTGGCACTTTAAAAAATCCATTGTCATTTTAAGTATGTTTCTAAATGTAGATTCCTCATTTTGATCCATTAATTTTTTTTCTTTAATACCAATACTGCATTCTTGATTTCTGCAACTTTTTACTTAAATTTAATATTAAGGAAATGGAAGTTCTCCAATTTTTTTTCCCAAGATTGTTTTGGTATCTTATATCTTTACCTTTCCATGTACAGTTTAGACACAACTTCTCAACATTTATAGAAAAAATTACCTACTGAAATTTCAAGTGTGTTTTTGATGAAACTACATGTCATTTTGGTTAATCACCTAACCTGTAAACATGTTTCAATTATCCTGATTGGGTTTATGATTTTTTTGTCTTTGAAAGATTTTAGTAATTATATAATTAATTTTTCTTACGTCTTTCCCCTGGCAGTCTTTATCTCTTCCTCATTTCTTTCTGGGCTTGCGATTACTTGTTATCCTGCTGTATTAGAGTTCTCCAGAGCAATACAACCAATAGAATCTGTATATAAGAGAGAAAGAAATGTATTACAAGAAATTGGCCTTAGGGGTACATGGGTGGCTTATTCATTAAGCATCTGCCTTCAGGTCAGGCCATAATCCTGGAGTCCTGGTATTGAGCCCTGCATCAAGCTCCCTGCTTGGCAGGAAGGCAGCTTCTCCCTCTTTC